>SNQJ01S0045659.1:25522-53067 GCA_010110895.2 Picea sitchensis | reverse complement strand
AACCAATGGTAATAGTTTCTAGTGGGGTAAGAATAAAAAAAAATCCTTTAAAGAACCAAAGTAGAAGATTAACCAAGCCTTGGTACTAACATTACTTAACTCAAAAGTATTTTGAAATAGAAAATGATACTAGTGGGTATGTTATGGGAGCGGTATTAATGTCGGGGGGGTGGGGGACCAATCTACTATCATTCAAAGATATTCCATGGAACTACCTTACATATGACAAGGAAATCAATGCCTTGGTTCAAATAGTGAAGAAATGGAAGCATTATCGATTAGGTAGGGAGACCACTATCCATATTGATCACCAACCGCTACAATACTTATAGGCCCAGAAGAAGCTTCAACAAACAAGACATTATATAAATGGATGGGATTTTTGCAATAATTTCATCTAATGACTAAATATAAGAAGGGAACTACCAAGAAGTTCATTGGTTTTCTATTTAGACCAACAACAAAAAAAATCACAACTCTAGAAGTCATTAACACATGGAACCATTCACCCAAGAATCATATAGACAATAGTATGTGAAAGATGAGAAATTCAATAGGGTGTATTAATAGATGCAAAGACAACAACAAACAGATGTTGATTACCATCTCCAAGATACATTATTCTAAAATATGGGGAATCTTTGTGTACTAAAGGAATAAAGAGTACAATTGATAAGGGAGGCTCACACATTCAAGGTTGCTACTCATTTTGGTGTTTAGAAGATTGTGGCTAACATCAGAGACATGTTTATTGGCCAAAGATGCCAAAAGATATATCTAGATTTATCAAAGATTGTATTTTATGTTGTACCAACTAGCCTAGTAATATAAAGAAAGGACTACATAGTTAACTTCTAGTCCCTATTAGGCCATGGGAAATCATATTCATGGACTTTGTTTGTAGGTCATCAAAGAGAAAAAGAGGGAATCACTACCTATATTTGGTAGTAGACATATTCAATGAGATGTGTGTTTTGATGGCTTGTAAGAAGACCAACAATGAATAAGAAGTCGCAAGCTTGTTTTTTGAAAAGGGTTGGATGCACTTTGGGATTCCAATTAGCATCATTTTTTTATAGAAATACTAGATTCCTTGGTGTATTTTGGAATATAGTGTGAGAGAAGTTGGATAGTAAATTGAAAAGATCCACTGCCTTTCACCCAAAGATGGATGGGAAGACAAAAATAGTGAATAGGACTTTGGTTTAGCTTTTGAGAGCTTACAATCAAAATCCTCCAAGGACTTGGGATGATAATTTGGTTTTCACACTGATAAAACATTTTTATAATAGATATATCCACACTTCCACTAGTAAGCCCCCTTTTGAAATTTGTTTCAGATGTTTTCCACCATCACCATATGATATTGTATATGGACATCTTAAACAAGGGGAAACAACCTCAAGTGATGCACTAAAGGAAGAAACATATATAGACAGGATAAGGAAAATACAACTATATGTTCAATATAAACTTAAGAAGTCTCAAGATAAATACAAGGCCAAATATTATCAACACACAATTAAGAATACCTTACAAGTAGGAGATGGAGTTTGGTTACACCTTAATTAGGAAAGGTAACAAGGACTTGTTGAGGCCCTCAACTAACCCCAAATTTTATGATTTGGGGTCCCCCCTAAAATTGTTTTCTATGCCTCGTGAATTAATCTTTGCTTCTTTTGTGACTCATTCTTTTTTATGATGTTGATATTTTGGATGATTATGAATTCACAAATGATTTTATGAGTTGAAGAGTCCTTGAATGTGTAACAAGAAATAAGTTAGATCATTAAATGCATAAACCGTAGATAGGGTCACATTACCAAGCACATGAGAGAGATTTATTCAATTGCACTCATCGATATTATGAATAATTGGTGCATTTATTATAATGAGATTCACCTCTCTTATAAAGATTTCGAGAGGTGTTATTTGTCCAAAATCCTAAAAGCTAATAATATTTGAAACCCTAACCTTTTTTTATCTTAATTCACTAAAATGACTTTATTACACAAGTAAGCCTTATATTCTAACACCCCCTCTAAGGCTTACTATACTAAAAACAAAATTTATTGAAATCAAAGACGTACTAATTGAAAACAAAAATATATGTAGCGTCCCCAATTACTAAACCCATAAAAATTTATGATACCATTCATTTAAATACAACACAACATGCTAAAAATGCCCATATTTTTAACAGCAATAACTTAAAGACATGAATGCAACTAATTAAACATACACATACTAGCATGTCTCAAAAACACAAAGTTTATGCACAATTAAATAAACCCATAAATAAAAACACTGAACAAAGATAAAACACTCATCTTTTAAATCAAATGTGTAATCAGTTGCAGAGGATGGACATTCCACCTAACCATAGACATTTTTCTCCAAATCTCAACAACAAGTCACCCTCGAGGTGGGGCTAGGAATCCACAAGAAAGGGTGTCTCCTAAGGGTGTCTATTGTCCAATTACAACAAACTAGTGTTAAATTCAATTGATTTTGACAATCGTCAAGTTATATTATTTACTATTTTCAGCATCATGCATAAGGCTCAATGAGTTTTTATAAGTTAATGACTTTACTTACCATAATTACATCACTATTATTAGCATGAGTGTTGGGGATGACATGCAACACCACGTGAATTAGGAGGTCACTCACCTTCGAAGCAAGCAATACAAATGAAGCATGTGAATCTCAATAACATTCTAAGCTTAGTGATCTACCTGAAAAATATTTGATCTATAGTTATTTTGTCTAATTAAAGGTGTTTAAGTGTTGAAATGCAATTGCATAGGATTTTAGTTGATGTTTTCTACATGCAAAGCTACATTACTAAAATTAGAAGCCAACAAGAACCCTAGGCTATCGATTTTCCCAAGGAAGCCTAAATCACTAGCCTCAAAGGCCAACAAGAACCCCAAGCCAACAATTTTCCCAAGGAAGGCTACATTTCTAACCTCGAAGGTAAACAACCTTCCTAGGCCGATGATTTGCATCATTGACCTCTTATGTGAAAGAAGTAATATTTTGGGTTGTGGAGTTTCTATTTTTGATGAATTGACAACCTGGAGGTGCTTCTTGACCTCCAACCCCAACATTTCCTCCTTTACCTCCCAAGTGAGTAATTTCCCCTCCTAATGCAAATTTCCCACCCCCAAGTGCTTCTTGACCTTTAACCCCAACAATTTTTCCTTTGGCTTCCCTCCCCAACAATTTTATTTTCCTCTCTCTTTCATTTCTCAACAATGAAGTTTTTAAATACAATGCTCAGTCTAGCTATTTGCATGATGGGCATTTCTCTCGTAAAGGAAATGGCCAATAGTTTCCTTCATTCGTTACCTCTAATTTTCCCCAGGAAAGCTCTCTTCAACTCTCTTGATATAGGTGAGTATTCTCCATTGTTAATTATTGTTTGTTGTGGGTTCAAAGTTGTCTGCAATTTTTCTAGCTAGCAAGCACCATGATCTCTTCTCCAGTACTAATGCATAGCACATCACAAGCTATAGATAGTGCATTTCCCATAAAAAATCCATTTTATAGTTGGCAATGATGTGTTTGGCACTTAGAAAGAAGGTTAGGTATGTTTCATTGTTTCCTTGTGTTACCTCTTCAACTCACATCTAAGTGGAAAAAACCTCAATCCATGTATGCAACCTTGAGATAACTTTAAAAGAAGCACCACTATCACCTTAGTACAATTCTCCTCTTCACTTTTGGCTAGCTCTCTTAAGGCCAAGGGGGGCATCCCTGAAGTATGTGATAAATATGAATAAGTCTAGAAGATTTAGTTATTTGAGAGCCCAAGACATAGAAAGTAAATCTTAATAGTGATAACTATATGATGCAAATATTTACTTTATGAAATGCAAATCGACTAAATCCAATATAAGATAAACCATGGAAAGTAAAAGGATTCAACACTTAAAAATATATTTAGATGTCATGCTTCATAAAACTCAATTCCAACATTTATAATACATCAACTAGATCCAACTTAGATAAACCAATTTATAATTGTATGGATCTATGAAACAAATCTGGTTTTTTGATATTATATAGGACAATTTCCAAATTTCAATAAGTGGTGAAAACCACTTGTTAAACCTATGTAATTGATATGAAATGAAGCTTTATAGGTTAACTTGCAAAACTGATTTTTAATATGAAAATGTAAATTCCAGATTTTCTTAATTAGCTAATAACCCAAGTAAATAATATAAAATTTAAGTAAGACTTAGGGATAGTCACAATTAGAATTTTATAAAAGAAACTTGAACAAATTCCAGAATTGTGATTCAAATGAAACAAGTCTAGGAAACGATTTTTAGCTATGTAAAAAGACGACTTGAATTGAAATATAATGAAAGATATTCAGAAATTTATGTTAGATTCTAGTAAACAAAGAAAACAAAAGATTTTTTTAGAATTTTTATATGGTGGTTGAAGGGAGCAACTAGTGTCTCCCCGGATGGGGTGTCAGACCGGCTATCATGGCAGGAGGCGGATGAGGGTACTGGGCGTCGTGGTATGGAGACACATGCTGGGCGTGTGCCACAGCCAGTCACCCCACCTGGTATTTAATCACGTTAATGTTGATATGAGCTGCATTTATGCAGGAGTCCTTTCGCTGCAAGTTCGAAGTCGTTGGGTTATAATGGCGACGGTTAACATTAGTATGTTGATAGTCGGGCTCATTCTGCCGAAGCCGGATTGTCACCCTACTCTTCTCCTCTGGTGCGAGCGCGACCCCATCCTCCCCCGGTGCTCGTCAACCTTTGCTCTTCCTGCAATTCGCATTGACTGCTATATGACGAGGCCAAGAGGCAGACCACGGCAAGGGGCACCATGGAAGCCTCTGCGACCCTCGCTTTCTCCTCCAGACACATCCTCCGACGATTCTCCTCCCCGCCTTCAGTCAGTCTCTTCCCCGGTAAACCTGCAACCTCCGCAATTTGGCTCCATGGCTATCATTCTGAATACCTCAATTACACTTCTTCAGCTCCTCCACGATCCCGGGCCATCCCAAACTCCTGCTAGCAACTTCGGTCGCGGCCAGGCCTATCAGAGTAGACCCAGTACACCTGCACCCGATAGCCAAGCCTCCTTCGACAGAGCACAGTTCCGGGACAATTTAGCCACTCTGTACACCCTGGTATTTGAGCTTCGGCAAGAGGTAGCAGACTTGCATTATCGTGTGGAAGCCACGGAAATTAAGGTGGCAAACTTTCTCCAAATTATGGTGTCCATGCACGATGCCTTGTTCTCAGAATCTGAGGAAGAGTCTGCAGAAGGAGACCCCGAAGTCAAGGGAGATGACGATCAGCATCCTGTGACGAGCCCACCAGGCAAGAGCAGGGAGGAGGAGTTGCACGAGGACGACGCCAAGGTAGTTGAACGCAATCAGAAGAATGATGAGCATTGGAGCGACGAGACAACGTACATCGAGGAAGAGCCTTGGTCCGACGACCCTCCAGCCACTTGGCCAAGCTACCAGCCAGGTGTCTAAGTTTAGTATGTCTAGTTATCCAGGTGTCTAAGTGTCTAGGTTCAATATGTATGTCAAAGACAGGTTATGCTCTCTTTTTTAAATTTGCTCGTGACTTAATAGTCCAACGCTTAGCGGGCCGGCTGGACTGGTTTCCTCCGTGATGGGGCAGTCCAGTAACTGCGGCCCGGATAACTCGGTATGTTGAACTGGTTTTTTGGAAGCTTTTAATATAGTTACACCCTTATTTACAAAAAAAAAAAAGGGAGCAACTAGTGTCAAATATATCCTAGGGCTAATGGGGTCAAGAAAATGTCTTATAAGGATTATTTTCTTATGTAATTACGGATGGAAATGAGGCACATATATTCACTCTATCCGCCCTAACATTTCTAGAAATGAATGCAGAAATTTCACAAGGAAGGGATCCTAAAGGATGCTCCTTCAACTAGTCACTTGATTTCACCCTAGAATTGGAATCAACAAGTTTGCAAGTATTCCTAAGATATATCGTGCAAATTATTACACCCCAAAATAAAATAAAAAGGAGAAAAGATGTGTTACCACTCTAGACTCCTTCCAAGTAGTAGATGTACTTTTCAAATGGATCAGGTTGCTAGCCTTTGCAAAGTAAAACGATCCACACCACTTCAAGCTTGAATAAACAAAATATTAATCCACACATGAAAGAAATCCTTCAATTGGACCTTAAAAGGCCTTAATTATTGATATTCAACAAATGCTCTCTCAAATATTCCAACAACAAAATAACCAAGGAGGGGATCCTCTTATATACAATTTTAGGCTCAACAACCCTCTTAATAAAATAATATTATCCTAGGTTGAAACCATAGATCTAGCCTAGGATATCATAAAAAATCATTATCATCTAACTACGTAAGGATGATAAGGTCAACAGTACATAGAAAATGTGAAGTGGGTATGCCACATATACAATAATCTCCATGGAGAGAGGAAATCTCCTTAAAATTGGGGAGTAGGCTAGGTCAAAGCTTCAACATCTGTCCTCTAAGAAAGGAATGAAGTTTAACAACCTCCCTCAAGTGAGGACCTCCCCTAAAAACATGAAACAACTAGGCACACAAGATGTCCAAGGTGCCATGTGTGGCACAAGTGGCTCCAAGAAGGTGGACAACTCCTCCTAAAGTGCTCCAATGATCCAAGGTGAGGTCTCCAAGGTGAAACTAACTTCTCAAAGCATTCCAAGGGCCACATCTAAGAAATGAGGGGTCAAACCCTCCTCAAACAAGCTCAACATCCAAGCAAGATGCCAATGACCTCATGAAAAAGGTAAGCAACTCCTCAAAAGGGTGATGTATGCCTCCAAATATGTGCCAAATGGTGGAGCGCTCCAATGGGGATGATGTTTCATTCTCTCATAGTTCATCATGCATGAAAAGTATCTCTCAACAAGGCTAGGCACTCAATGGGGGGAGGCGCTCCATCGTCCAAGTGCATAAAAATATATAGAAGGGGTAGAATGATCCACATGAAGGTGTTTCAGATGATCACAAGTGCCAATTACATATCAAATAACCCCAAGTGCTAGGAAAATAATCACCTAGGAAAAAATGTGACATACATACATAGATCCATGATTAGGCTAAAGGGGAAGTGTGCTTCTAGGTATAAAACATAGCACAACTTTTACAAAGGGTAAAGTAAAAAAACCTAGGGGAACTCTAATGCATGTGTCCCAATAGACCCATCCCATGACCCCACACACCCACCTCAACCATAAATGATCTCTATAATATGGTTATAATGATCCATAAGGGCAAAAATAGCCTTGAAATGGAATCTAGAAGGACGGTTCATGACCAACCAAAAGATTCTAGAGAAACCACCTAAGTAAAAATAAAAATGAACTTTACATAAATCACTAAGCATAGTCTAGTGAAAATACAAATGGTACATCGTCACAAATTTTGACTCATCATGATACGTCATAAGGGTCCTTGTGAGGGCACAACTGATCATGGAACACTGGGCTCAAACATCATAAAAAAATGTGTATGGGATCAACTTAGATGTTGAAACAATCCATCGAAGAAAATGTGGCTACCCTAATATTGCAAATATGAGAGCTAACCACTAGCTCCAACTCGGTGACATGTACTCTATGTCAGAGTGCATGAGATTTCTAGAATATGAAAACTTGATAAGTCGTAACAACCTCACAAAATATATATTAGATCTCAGAGATGGAAAAATATAGAGGTTCCTTGTCCCTTCCCATATAACATAAAATGAAAGAAGGAAAACACATGGATATCGTTTAGGTAGATCATTATTAAAGGAGATTACATGACAATGATAACACTAACCACATTCATGAAAACACAATTCTAATGCATGAAGGAAAAATGAAATGCATGAAAAGTAAATCTAATGCCCATGCTAAAGAACTTATTCATCCTAAGCTAACTTATGGGAATAATAGTTTATCACCATCCAAGTGACTAAGGTAGAAATAATTTTCACCAAAAACATTCTCAATTTTGTATGGACCCAACCACAAATTGTAGAACTTGCCATGCTTTCCTGAATTTTCATTTCTTTTATTCCATATTAGGCAAGATCTCCTTATTGAAAAGTCCTTGGGTGATCCTCTTTATAGAATTTCACTTTAATCTTTTTTTTATTCTTTGCGAAGTAATACAAGACCTTCCTTATACTTTCATCAAGCTCTATCAATTGGTTAATTCTTCCTTGAATTGCATCCTAGTCGGAGGAGAATTGCTACAAAATATGGTACACTGGGATCTTCAAGTGAATGGGCAAAGTAATTTCCATATCTTATAATAATTCAAATGGGATTTTTCCTATGGACTCTTTGTTTGATATCCTATCGGCCCATAATGTGTGCTTTATTTTTCAATCCCAAATTTTCTTGTCATCCCCCATTGTCTTCTTGATGATGGTCATCAAATTCGTATTATTGTATTCTACAATACCATTTCCTTGAGGATAATAGTTGGAGGAGTAGTATAGGACAATGCCATAGTTGAAACAAAATGCATAAATTTCCATTGAACTAAAGGATTTGGAATTGTCAGTAGTGATCTTCGTTGGAATGCCAAACCTGGTGATGATTTTGTCCTCTAGGAATTTCATCACTACAGTATCAATTTCCATTTTAGTAGGTATTGCATCAACCCATCTAGCAAAGTAATTGGTAGCCATGAGAATCCATCAATAATTATTGCTTGAATTATCTCAAAATTCACCTATCAATTCAAGGCCCCATTGATGGAAATGTGTTTCTACTATGACTAGTTGCAAAGGTAAAGTGGCTAACTTTTTTCTACCTATGAAGAGTTTACACAGTTGATAAGATATTACAAACCTATGGACATCAACAAATATATTGGGCCATTAGAATATTATGGGTTGTCATTCTAACTACATAATGTCCACCATATAACCCCTCATGTAATTCTTCCATGAGTCTCTTTGATTCTTCAGGGTCCAACCCCCCGAGAATCAATCCATCTGGATTCCTCCAACCCAAACCTTGATGAATCAAGATAAATTTAAAGGATTTCAACCTTAACACTCTTCTCTTGTAATCCCCTAGATGATATTTACATGTAAGGTTCTTAATATAATGTATTATATCTACATACCATTTATGTTTCTCTAACTTGTCAAGCACCATGGAAATCATAAGATTATTTTCACCATTTATATAAGAGTGGTCAAAACCTCCTCAAACAAGCTCAATGTCTAAGAAATATGCCAATGGCCTTATGAAAAAGGTGAATGACAACTCAAAAGGGTGACATATTCTTCCAAATATGTTCCAAATGGTGGAGTTCTCCAATATGGTTGATGTGTCATCCTCTCATAGTCCATCATGCATGAAAACTAATCCTCAATAATCCTCAATAAGGGAGGGCCCCTTCATTGCCCAAGTGCATAAAAATATGTAGAAGGGGGAGAATGATACACATGAAGGTGTTTCACATGATCTCAAGTGTCAAATACATATCAAATAACCCAGAGTGCTAGGAGAATAATCACCTAGGCCAAAGTGTGACATACATACATAGATCCATTCTTAGGATAAATGGGAAGTGTGCTTCTAGGTATAAAACATAACACAACTTTTACAAAGGGTAAATTAAAAAAATCTTAGGGAAAATCTAAGTCATGTGTCCCAATAGACCCATCCCAAGACCCCCACACACCCACCTCAAGTACCATAAATGATCTCTATAATATGGTTAGAATGAGCCATAAGGTAAGGAATAGCCTTGAAATGGAATCTAGAAGGACATGCCATGACCAACCATAAGGGGTCTAAAGAAACCACCTAAGTATGAAAAAAAATGTTACATAGATCACTAAGCATGTTCTAATGAAAATACAAATGTTACACCATCACAACTTTTATCTCATCATGATACATCACAAAGGTCTCGTGAAGGCACAACTGATCATGAAACACTGGGCTCAGACATCATAAAATGTGTTTACATGATCAACTCAGATGCTGGGACAATATGGAAAAGAAAATGTGGCTACTCTAATGAAAATATGAGGTCTAATACCTAGTAGTTAACATCCATTGGAAATCTTGATTGATCCCTAGTGAAGAACTCACCCCTAGAGCAAGGGCACAATTCCTCTTGTTATCTGGTACACCCATTTCTAATCCAAAATTGATTTTACCATTGCAACAACTAATATAAATCCAAAAAATAGCAGATAGACTGAAAACCTTGAGTGAAACGATGATTTATGGCTTGTTGATAATATCCAAAGAGAGAGAGAGAGCAGTGTTTTTACCTTCATCTATCTCTATTCATTTATCTTTATAACATTGATAACTGAGTATTTGAAGAAGATCATTATCCTATGCATATTTTGGGATGTAGTAACAAATTTCATGCAACATTTTGATTAGGAGCTAAATGAGGTTCGGTGGTGACAGTCATTGTTACACACCAAAATGTCACACTTAAGTGTCGTACTATCAAATGTCTCATTTAAGTGTCACAATTGTTGCACTTTCTTCACCATTAAAAAATGCATGTCATAATACCTAGACATGTTGGAAGGAAAACCTATCATTTGGAGGTCGGAATACAATCTTTTTCCTTGAGTTATTGAACTTTTTTTAGCTTCATCACTCCCATACCCATATCCAGGGGGAGATGAACCCTTGTCATCACTCCTTGCTCAGTTATAAGGGAGCGACACTATTGCTTTGTGCCTAGTTATAAGGGAACAATGAAGTGATTACAAATAAGCTGCCTTATTTTGGGGATAAGATCCGAGAAGATCTAAGTTGGTTTGGGTCAAGGATTCAAGTCATATCTCTTTGCTCCATCCTAGGAAAATTCAATGGTCATTTAATTAGCCAAATCCCAACCTCATGAGCTAAATCCTCACTTGATCTAACCATATTCCCGAAATACCTCATGGTTTTTATGCCCTCAAAGCCTATATAATAGAGGCCATGCTTGAGTGAAAGGAAGAGAAGAGAATTTCAGAGTATCATACTTCTGATATTGATACATTCAATAGAAGAGAATTAAGAGCATCATACCTATGATTGTGTGAGATCCAAGGGGTTGGATAGAAGATCTTGGAGCTTATGTTGCAATGTCAACTTTGGGATTGCAAGTACTTCACTATTTCTTTCCATTAATACATAACTTAGCCTATTCCCTTCATGTTTAGTGTCATTGGCTACATGCATGTCTATTGTTGTGAAATTCATCATAGATAGATCTATTTTCACTTAAAAATATAGTGTAGAGGAAAGAGATTTATCTGTGTACTTTGCAAGTCTTTTCTTGCACCTAGGAGCTTCGACATCAAGGTCAAAGGCCGGAGTAGCGAGGACAACCGACGTAAAAAGGTAAGTTGCCCATCTCTTTCTTCTTATTATAATTGTTAAAATAGGTCTAAAGGGGTATTAGTTCACCATTTGTTTTCTTCTACTTTGGATCAAGAGAGGTCTTAATCAAAGGGGGGGTTTCACCTATCTGCAGGGGGAACTTTACCATAACATAAAATCAATGACTCCTTTGGGGAATGTTCTCTTTAGTCTTTCCTTGGTTTCTTCTAGTCTTTTGAATCTTGCTTGTTACATGATCTTCTTGGTTTTGATACTTCTTCTTTGATCTCTCTCCTTCCCATATCATCATTGGGAAGCTCTCTGAGCCAAATATTTGGCCCTATCTCAGATATGAGTAAAGTTTGAGTTTTTTAACCACATAACAAGCTTCATCACCCTCCCATAAGGGACTACAAGGCGATAACGGTCTTATAAAAGAAACAAACTAATGTATATGATATAAATTATCTCAATGTCAAAAAGAGACATAATGCTCTAGAAGTACAAGGTAAAGAGACTCAAGGATCCAAATGTTTTCCATTGAATGAAGGAGAGGGGGGCTCCTCCTCTGAAGTTGAATGGGAAACTCTCTTACCATCTAAGGCCAAAGGTAAGAATATTTGTATAGAAGGTTTCCCATAGGAGCTAGGTCTATCCCAACATATGTTTCTCTATTTGGAAGAGATGACATGTTATCAGAAGCTGGCGGAGGGGTGTTAATTGACGGTTTGGTGTAAAATGTCTTGAGAACACATTTTTTTTTTTTTTTTCATGGGCCTCTCTATTGAAGGTTAGGTTTCCTCCCAAGGGTTGACAAATATTGAGGTTGAAATGGTAGTGCTCTTTTCCTGCCTCTTGATGCCTTGATCCACTAGGAGCACCACGAATAAACTTGATGTAGTAATTTGCATAGTGTCTAGTTAAATGTGGGGATGGAGGATGTGAGATCTGAGATTAAGTGCCTCTCTAAGTATAATTCCAAACACCATTAATCTAGATACCAGAAAAAGTTGGACAGGGAGTTATGAGACTCCCTGAATAATCCCTAAAACTGACCATGTATCTCATAATATTTGGGGCAATTAAATATAAAGTGCTCCTCCATATCCATCTCTATCCTCCTAAGAAATATGATTCTCAACTTCCACCCGAATTTGATGGGGATCCTACTCTAAACTAGCCTAGGGGGATCATATGCCCATGCATCTAATGTCAATGCATGTAAGGTGAACACACTATGAGGTTGTCTATAAAATCCAAGAATTCCTTTGCATAAAAGGCCATCTTGGATCTCAATCCCCTTGAGGGTGTGATCCAAGTGACCTTGATGTGCTACTTACGAATATCCTCCTTGATAATCCCATTCATTTCCTACTTGTTAGGAAAGAGGTGGCTAGAAGCATCCAAAATGTACCCGAACAAGAGAATATGATCTATTGATATACCAATTGAATGAAGGAAACATGACACTTTGATTACTAACACCTTGTTCTCTCAAAGAGGAGGGGGGGGAGGGACTAGGCATTGACCTTCGAAAATCGTAAAGAAAGATAAGGGTACCACTCCCTACCGACCGTTGAGTTAGAGAATCTTAAGAGATGATGCAACAACTATACTAGTCTAAAAATGATCCAAATCTAGAAGGGGTGTGCCTCAAACTATACCTAAATGATGGGTTGTGGACTGTCCTCTTGCATCTCATGATGCAGTGAAGTGAGAGGGTTTGAAATCTCTCAAATCAAGCCCAATCTAACTCAAGAAGTATTTCTCCCCAAACTTCTGAATCGTATAGAACTATGGGTCTAATGATGGAGTCCATGAGATCTTGTTTGGATGAGATGTGCTGAACATGGAGCTACAAGCTCTATCTCTTTATGAAAGTAAGGGAAATATACCCCTTATATACCTGGGGTTCGAGAGATTTCCTCAAACCAAATGTAGGCACTAAAAACAAAACACAAAAATATATGTACGCAGTGGTAATCTCAACCTCTTCCCCCTAAAATAAAAGTTGAAACCTGAAAGGATCTTCTTTGAGGAATTGAAGATCAATACCTTGGTTTTCCCAAGGTTGATTGCCAACTCCTAAAGGTCACAAAGCAACACAAGAGAATCTGACTGTCTATTTAGACCCCCAAGTGTGGAGGCCAAGAGAACCACATCATTGGCAAATAGGATTATGGAGATTAGTACATGTTGGAGGAGATAGTTGTCCCTTGGCTAGATGTGCTTGTGAAAAATAGTCTCCAACTCGTGTATGTATATACCAAATAAGGAACTTGAAACTCTATGATCCATCCATACTTAATCAAAATGAAGACGACCAAGTCTTACCTTCCATTGAATATTTGAAACCAGATGCACATGCATATTTTTTTTTTTGTTTGCTAGTTTGTCCGTGACCTGTGGGACTAGCCTATGGTTGAGAAACCGCAACTCAGGGGCATCTAAGCTGTCAAAATCATCCTGTGATCGCACCTGGCCTCAGCCACACCAACCCTTAACATGGTCGAATTTTTTGTCCCCGTAGGTTTTGAACCAGTGACTTTAACATCACAGAGTGCCTTAACAACACACTCCCTCACCAACTGTCCTACACCTCGGGGACAGATGCACATGCATAATTACTAAAGGAGACAATTCTACAAAAGAAGATAGCAATGACTAGAAGGGGTCGACAAGAACTTTGGAAGGTGGGATTGAAGGGTCAACTACCATCCAAGGCCAAATGATACTCCAAAGAGAAATTTGAGGAACTGTTTCCTCATTTCCTTCAAAACTAAAGCTTTTAGAGACCAAAAGCCTCCCAAAATGGGAAGGGCTAATCCAAATCGATCTACATAAGCACAATATGAATGTATTTGAGCCCTAGATTGGGGGCATTAGGATTTGCAACATCTCAAAGATGGTCTTGACTTTGTTAGATTTCAAAACATCAACTTCTAGCACGTTTTTCGGACCCTAAACAACATTTTTTGGCCTTGTGGCTGATGGTTGAAAAATGTTGTAGGTTTCATGAATCTTAATGAAAATGTTTCTTCTCAATGAGATCTTTCCAACAAGCTATTGTGTGCCTAAAATGGAGTTCATATGTGAAATTTATAGCTCCAACAAGGGAGTGGTCCAAATATTTCCCATCAGTCCAACTGGCGACCATGTCAACTCACAATTATTTGAATATGGGGAATTAGTAATGTGTGTGATTCTAGTAGAGATTTATAAAAGCATCATGAAGGTTCCAAGAGGGTTTCAAAACCCTAACCCTAACTCTAGCTATCAAAAACATAGCAAGAGGGAAAAGGGTTCAACTTTTCACTAGCCATATGTTGCTCTAGAGTATGAGCAAGAATGTGGAAAAAAGGGTTCAACTTTTCACTAGCCATATGTTGCTCCAGAATATGAGCAAGAATGTGGAAGAGATACTAACACAACAAAAAGACCAAAGAATATTGTAGAGGGTTGTAAAAGACCATATTATATTATAGTTTTGCAGTAAGCTTGGACAGCTTTATAATCCATATTGTAATCTCCATAATATAAGAAAACAAAGTCACAATCCTTCATTAATTCTTGGTTTCCTACATGGTTTTCGAAGGTATTGTATTCATTTGTGGCTTTTTTTTAATTGTAGAACCTCTTTCATATGTCATAGTAGTTCAAGAATCCAAATGGTGTACTTTTATTTCTGTTAAAGCATTTAAAATAATAAAAAATCTATTTTGGTGAGTCGGCCATTAAAATATTCAAGAACATTTATATAGGAAAGTAGAAAACTCCCTAACTTTGAAGTCGTGGTTTATTTATAAGATTTGGATGAAGATGAATTAAAAAAATCTCCCGTTACGCCTTGGTTCTTCAAGGACTCGCACCTCAAGACACTTCAAACGAGCAGTTTGATATGGCTCTAATACTTTGGCATGGAGATAAATTGAAGCGAGATTAGGATGGAACATTGTAGAAAGTTAAAATTAATTAACATACGACAATGATGATGGCCAATGTCGGGGACGATGCATTCTGCATAGTCAACTTTGGAGGAGAAACAACCTCAACCAGATCGGGGACCCTCCCCTGATTGTCAATAGAACCTAGAAAAAGAACCCATGGGAGGAGATATATAACACAGAATATAAAGCTTGGAAATGAGATTCAGATTTTTGATCAAGTGTAAAATAAGAATGCTTAAAATTGGAATTCTCCTTCAGATTTTCTACTATTTAAACTCTTTTAAGTCAGCCACCCAGGTTGGATTATTTTTTGTCTAATTTCTATACATGGACTTGGACTTTTGATGTCATGAGTCTTTTGATGTTGATGACATGGTTGATTCTGTTACAACTGTTACTTGAAGTAGCTACTAGCTCTGTTATCTGTTTTGAGATGCTTGATAATGCTGGATTTATATATTGGTAGCTGGTAGTTCTGGTCTTATTGTAGTACTGTTATAGGTCATAACTCTGAAAGATATACTAATGGAGTCGGATATTAATATCTCTGACTGTTACTAGAGGGTCAGCAGATGATTTATAACCATCTTTGTTCTTATATCGCTTTTCTAACCCTAAAAAAACAAAGCATCCAGACATATTAGCTCTCAATATTAGGTGGAATCTTAGGCATCCATTTCAGAGGTCACTATCAAATGATGAAGAGCAACTGTTTCCGACCTGATGGGGAGGTAAGATCTCATCAGATGTATAATATATTATATCTATGGGCTATGGGAAATGCAAATTTGATCAATTAGTAAGAATAGCATCATAAAATTAGTGTTTCATTTACACTCCCATTCTTAGAAAGCGCGGCTTTGCTTATCTATCAGAAAGGAATTGAAAATTTGACTAAAGTTACCATCCATACTCTACTTTTAAAATTGAAAGGATAAATTCAGTATCTTAAAATCAAGAAGAGAAGGATAACTGACCCTGCCACCAACATGCAGCACAAAGGCCAAAATGACAGCTATAGGAATGCCAACCACATAGTATGCCCCAAGATTTACATAGGCACCCAATGTTTGCCATCCACACCCTCTAGCAATACCTGTGGAAGCACCGAAGTTTCAGAAAACATGACCTCTGAAGAAATGTTTTTGTTTTTAGAGACAAACTATATCTATCTATCTATATATACAATTCAAGAGCATTTACAGATATGACAAAATCTATGAGAAAGGTTATCTACCTACTACAACACCCTGGATGGCATCAATAACTGTTGTGGATGCAAGAAGTGGCATCATGCTTGAAATGTAGTCAACTACCTCTCCTTCATTGCTATAAACATAGCCCCAGACATTTCGAACAGAAAATAAAGTAGAGCCTATCAGGAGGGCCTCCATGGCTGCCATACAAACCCCTACATGCACTGATAACCGTGCAGCACGTGGGCGTCCAGCTCCTAGTTCATTGGAAACTCGTGTACTGCACTGCAAAAGGTTAGTATGAAAAATACGAACAGAATTCAATACTGACAATTTCATATCCATAAAGAACTTGCGCTAAGAGACATTTCTAAATCAGTTATACCAACCTTACAGCAGCGCCCAGGCCAAACGGAATCATATATGCAAGTGCAATGGTGCTAATGCTGCAAAGAATCAAAAGAGAGCTCAAAGCAAAATAAAGTAACTATTGGCAGTGGACAAGCAGATGTTGTTATTAGCTTTATGTACAGTAAATTTTGTCAGATTGAGAGAACTGACATAATTACCAGATGGAGAGAATTGACATCTCAAGTTCAGGCTTAGGCAACAAACCAGAGAGGAGAACAAGCATTTCAAAGGACCAGTACTGCAAGCTATCAACAAACGTAGAAGTATTAACTTAGGAACAGAAAAATATCGAGTATAGTATAACACATAAATTGGTTCCTACTGAAGAGATAGTTTAAAAAAAATAACCACATTCAAGTAGAATAAGCCAAATGGAAATAAAGATTGAAGTCATGCATATTTTTTTTAACTTCAACTACACTCCACAGCCAAAGGGAAGGAACTCATACCAGATCATCACTGCAGATGGAATAGCGAGCTTAAGAAAGTTTGTAATATCATACAAAGCTTCCCTTGAGAAGGATGTCCATGTCTTCTTGCATGCAGGGGAAAATGCAACATAAAGTGATAGAAGTGCCACATTCAGCCAATTAGAAATGCTGTTTGCCAATGCAGCCCCTTTATTACCTAATCCAACTTTGAACACCAATATCCAACAGATGGGGAAATGGAAGCAAAGAGTAATTGCAGAGCTCAACATCATCGGAAAGACGATACCCTGTGATTGAAGAAATTTCACAAGCGGTTGAAGAGCCGCAAAAGCAAACAAGCTAGGAATCATCCACCTTGCAAATTTCCCTGCTTCAAAAGATATCAAAGGATCTTGCCAAAGGGCTGCAAGAATGTGTCCCATATATGCCCATATTACTGCAAGTGGTATGCTCACACAAAAAAGAGCAAAAATTGCTCTCTGTAATTGAATCCCAAGCAAATGATATTGCTTTGCTCCATATGCCTGCCCACAAAGTGTCTCTAATGCACTTGCCATCCCCATCTGTTCATAGACACACGAGTAATAAAAAGACAGCTGATTAGTCTACGGTTTAGTATAATCAGAGCTTGAAAATTGAAGTGCATTCACTTACATATCATTCTACAAACAAAATATTGGACCTTATAAGCTTGTCTTTTAAGCAACTACAAAGTTAAACCTGTATTAAGGACAACTTGTAACTAGCAAATGAATTGAAATGGATTCATACACAATTTTATTCAGTTTACCTCGGGAGCCTGTTAAACATGCTGCCATGTGCTAAGCATAAGGTTAAGAAAAGATACTTGACTAAGCGTTTAATAAATGATCGTTCCATGATGCAGGAGCATCTAAGTTCTGCATGTAGAATCTAAAAGCAGTGTTACTCTATCCTCCTAAATAAGGAATAATCAATTGAGTAATCTAGTTGTAAGTGCACGCATGCATCACTAGAGGCAAAGGAAGAAAATAATTGTTGTAGAGGTTATCTTAAGGAGGTAGGATGGATGGGACTGCTAGTGTGTAAGGGAATACCTCCATGTTCGTCTTTGAAATTGGGAAAAAATGTTAGAGAATGGATTATATATATATATGCTTTGTACTTCTATTCTAATGATCACAAAAATTTCCGATTTCTCTTTTGCACTATTGAGGAATAAAAGAAATTGATTTTTCTTTCTTTTTGTTTGTGGATCATATTGTTGTGCACTCTAACGGCTGTGCAGTGGGTTGTTGTTTTGGAAACCCCTGATTGCACCCCTGTCATGGTATTAGAGCAGTGGAAGAGATGGCCAATAGAAGAATTCCAGTATGGGGACAGAGAAGAGCAAGGGCTGGAAATTGAAGAGTGAACACAATGAGTTACTCCATAGATTCGAAGCTCTTGAAGTTAGGTTGAGAGGTGATAAGTCCAAGGATGAACATGAAAATGTAGCTGTTGGAGAGGTGATGAGTCCAAGGATGAACATGAAAATGTAGCTGCACATGTTCAGGGAGTAGATCCCCTGTAGAAATTGATTAAGGCAATCTCCAAACAAGGAACTAAGGCAAAAGCATATATTTCACAGTTCGAAGGAGAGTTGAACCTAGAATTGTTTATAGATTGGATACAAGATCTGGAGAGGTATTTTGATATGGATAATATTGAGGAAGGCGATCCTTGTAGATTAAAAAATTCTGTGGAAAAAATGAAGTCCCATGCTGCACTTTGATGGGGGAATCTACAAAAATTGAGATGAAGGCAGGGAAAGAGAAGATTAAATTGTGGCCTAAGATGTTGAAACATCTTAGGGATAAATTTTTGCCCTCAGATTTCCAGCAACATTTGTTCAAGCAATTTCAGAACTTGAGGCAAGGGTTCATGTTTGTGCAAGAGTACACCAAACAATTCTGAAATTGCATATTCGGATAGGCTTGGAAGAACATGAGGAACAAGCAGTGGATCGTTTTCTTAATGCGTTAAGGTTCCAAATCCAAGATGTACTAGCCCTTGTGAAGGTGCATTCCATGGGTGAAGAATATGAATATGCTTTAAAGGAAAAAGAGATATAAAATCAGGGAAAGATTAAGGGAAGTAAAAGACAGTGACATCTCTTCAAAGGGAAGAGAGACATCTCTTCAAAGGGAAGAGAGAGCTCTTCAAAAACTACCACGAGTGAATATAATAAGGAAGGAAAAGAAGCAAAGTATGACTACAGAGCAAGGGGAGGTTTAGGAGGTAGAGGTTGTGGTGGTAGAGGCTCTTTCATAAGAGGAAATTGTTTTTGATTTGAAAATATTGAGCATAGGGCTCTTGACTGTCTAGAAACAATTGATGATGATAGGAGATCAAAGTAGAGAGAAACCATGGCACATGGTGATGATATTGATCAAGTTTCAATGATAACCCCACTTGAGCTAGAGGAAGGGGAGAATCTTATGTTGAAGAGAATCTTATTAAGGTTGAAAGAGAAAAAGGGCATTGGTTGAGAAGAAGTCTTTTCAAAACCAAGTGCAAGGTAGGCAAAATGTGTTTCAAGTTAATCATTGATGAGGGAAACACTAATAATATAGTCTCCAACAAAATGGTGAAAAGATTGAGCTTAAAATCTACAAGACATCCTTGGTCTTAGAAGGTATCTTGGCTTCAAAAGGATCAAAATGTTATAGTGAACAAGCAATATAAAGTCATTTTAGTATTGGTGACTATGAAGACAAGGTGATGTGTGACATCATACCCATGAATGCATGCCAATTGCTTCTAGGTAGTCATGGTAGTATGATAGAGAAGTAGTTCATAATGGGAAGGAGAATACATATACCTTTGTTAAAAGAGGAAGGCAATTACAATTGCTTGCTCCCTGTGAAGGAGGAGGAAGTGGAAAATAGTTATATACTCTTCTTCTTTTCTAAAGAGTTTTTTCATGATGCTAAAAATTGAAGGGAGATTATGAATTGATTTGTAGGGAGCAAGCAAATGCATCAAGAAAGGAAGTTCCACCATAAAAGAAGGTCTTGCTAGAGGAGCATAACGAGATAATTTTCGATGGCTTGCCTATTGGATTGCCTCCATTGAGAAAGATCACCCATCACATGGATCTTATTCTAGGAGATAGTTTGTCAAATCTAGCCTCTCATAGATTGAGTCTAGTGGAAAATGAGGAGTTGAACAAACAAGTGGAGGATTTGTTGTCAAGAGATTTTGATAGAAGAAAGTTTGAGTCACTGTGCCATACCTACAATAATTACCTTGAAGAAGGATTGCCCAATGTGCATGGATTCAAGAGGCATCAACAAAATTACCATTAGGTATAGGTTTCCATTTCCCAAGATGGTTGATATCATGAATTGTTTAAGTGGAGCTTGTTAGTTTTCTAAAATAGATTTAAAAGGTGGATGTCACCAAATTCAAATAAAAGAGGGTGATGAGTGGAAGACAACCTTCATAAAAAGAAGGATTGTATGAATGGTTAGTGATGCCATATGGGTTGAAAAATTCTCCAAGTACTTTGATGAGATTGATGATATAGGTGTTGAGGGATTTCTTGGGGAAGTTTGTAATTTTAAATTTTGATGATATACTTAAATCTTTAACAAGACAAGACAAGAACACTTGCTTCATGTGAAGCATGTAATGTAAATGTTGGAAGAAGAGAAACTACAAGTAAATTTGAAGAAATGTTGTTTCATACAAGAAGAACTTGTCTACTTGGGATTTGTAATTTCCAAGGATGTGACTAAAGATAGATCCATAGAAGGTGAAATCCCATATGGAATGGCTAGTTCTGAGAAGCATAACTCAGGTAAGAATTTTTTGTGGCTTAGTTAGTTTTTACAGGAAGTTTATTAGAAATTTTAGTGCCCTTTTTGTGCTACTAATAGATTGCATGAAGGGAAAAGTTCTTAAAAATGGATAACAACTTCACAAAAAAAAAATTGAACTTTTGAAGAAGAAGGTGATCGAAGGCCCAATGTTCTCTCTTCCATATTTTAGTAAAGTGTTCCAAGTATATTGTGATGAAAGTGGAGTTGCAATTAGTGCAATGTGAAGTCAGAAAGGTAAACCCATAGCCTTCTTTAGTGAAAATTTGAATGAGGAAAAGAGGAAATATTATCTTTACGATCAAGGATTTTATACTATTTTACAAGATTTCAAAAAATGAAACATTATTTACTATCAAAACAATATGTTTTGTTCAATGATCATCAAGATTTGAACTTTATTAACAACCACACAATGTTGAGTAAGGCTAGACACTACAAGTGGGTAGAATTTTTGCAAAACTTTTAATTTATGTTGAAGCAAAAAACAATCCAAACAAATAAGGTCATAGATTCATTGTGTAGAAGAGTTGCATTTTTGGTATTCATGTCACTGGAGGTGATTGGATTTAAAGTAATCAAGGACTTGCATGAATTTGATGAAGATTTTGGAGAGGTGTGGAAGGTTTGCAAGGAGTCAGTGTTGATAGATAGAAGAATCTATCTAGAACACTTCTTGCAAGATGGATTTTTTATCAAGGAAAAATAACTATGCATTTCCAAAGGATCCATGAGGGATAAGTTTATTAAATAGTAGCATGGTGGAGGATTGAGTGGACACTTTGGAAAAGACAAAAATCGAGCTTGGTTGGACGAAAGATATTATAAGTGGATTTTGAAATAGGATGTTAGAAAATACGTCAAGAGATACAAAATATATAAGTTAGCGAAGGGAAGAAGCCAAAATATTGGTTTGTATACTTCTATGCTAGTTCCAAAGGCATCTTGGGAGGATTTATCCATGGATTTTGTTTTAGTTTCAACTAGGTAATGATACTATCTTTGTAGTGGTTTATAGATTCTCTAAAGTGGCTCATTTCATGCCTTGCAAACAGATTAACTATGCATTTAAGGTTGTTGATTTGTTTTTCAAGGAAACTACTTTGCTAGCTCCAAGATTCTAAGCCATTTTTGGCAAGTTTCTTTGAAAAAGAATGGAAACAAAGTTGCAGTACAGTTCTGCCTATCATCCCTAGACTGATAGGTAAACTAAGGTTGTGAAAAGGATTTTGGGAAATTGTTGAGCCCTCTTTAAAGGAACAAGCCACGGCAATGCAATTTGATGCTGCCACAAGCTAGAGTTTCCATTCAATAACTTAGTTAACCGATCTACAAGAATTTCCCCATTCCATATTGTATATGGGAAGAGCCCCAAAGGATTGACGGATTTAGTGAAGTTGCCTTTGGAGGAGAGGAGAAGCGATGATGTAGATGTATTTGTTGAACACACTCAAAGATTACATGGACATGTTTGGAGCGATTGCAAGCAACAAACTAAAACTAGATAAAAAAAATATTATTATTATTTCACCATGTAAATCTAGTTTAAATGGTGTTACCCATAGTTAGATAAGGAATAATTAGTTAAGTAATATACCTGTAAGTGCACACATGCACCACCGGTGGAAAAGGAAAAAGGAATATTTTAAGGTGGAATGAATGGGACTCCTGGTGCGTAGGGAATACCAGCATGTTGGTTTTCAAAATTAAATAAAAACCAAAACTAATTGTAGAGAATTTTATAAAAAGAATTTTATATATATGGTTTTGTTCGTCTGAAATGACACTAAAAAATCAAGTTCCTTTTGAACAAAAGAAATTGTTCTTTCTTTTGTTTTCGGATTATATTGCTGTGCCAACTTTTGATTGGGTTACCATTCAAATACTCAAATACTCTTGATTAACTGTTTTATGGGCATTGTTTAACTGTTTTATGTTTTGAGTTTTTTTTTTTTTTGAATCTGGTAACATAAATTTGCAAGAAATCATAATTTTTTATTATTTAAATTGTATTTTTCAATGTTGTTGAAAACCATGTGATATTAGGATTATACAGAATTAACCACTCAAATATACAGATCCAACAATTTCTTGATCAATTTCAATAAAAATTAAACAAAAAATATCCCATAAAAAAATCAAATCCTAAAACTACTAGGAATCATATTAAACCTAATAGATCAGGAAAAAAAAATGAAATATCATTTTTTGCCAAGCAAACCTAACTGAAATGAAACCTGATAGATTAGACTCCATTATATAGATGAGATAGAAAAATTGTTCCTAAAATAGGTCGTTAGGGACTTCCAAAAATATGTAGAATTTGCGGGTGGATTTCACATAAAAAGAGAGATAGGATGGCCCAAATAAATACCTTGATATGTTTTACAGTTACACTCAGGAAGAGCAAAACAACAAAATCAGAGAATGGCTTACTTAACCGTTCAGTCCAATCCTCCCTTGTTTTGGGTTTTTGAATAAACGAAGCCTCATAAATGAGTTGATACTGTAAAACACCCAATGATAGCAAAGTAAATAACAGTAGCAAAGTTTTGTAAATCATACCAAAACATGTAACCCGGTAACACCTGCAAAAGAAGTAGCAACAGAAGCACTAGAAAGTGCAAGCTCTCCCAAATGCCCCACCATCATAACAGAGATCAACTGCAAGCAATACTGAAGCAGATTCACTCCAATCATAGGTCCTGCTATCCACCACAACTTTTTTATTTCCTCCCATACAACCCCTGTAGTGCACTTCACATTATCCGAAGGCTCTATTTCATAAATAACAGACTTGTGTTCGCCTCCAGACGTGGAAAGCAACTGAGTTTCCTCGCCATTTTCGCTTATAAGCGGTTCCTTCAACAAATCTCTGGCATTACCATGAACCTGAGCTAAACCAGGTCTCTCCATGCCTCCTTCCATGAAATATATTCTACCAACTTAGGAATCTAAACTTGCGAATAATCTATTGAAACTATAAGAAACTACAGTCAACGGTCTCACGATCAAAATTTTCTTCATGTTGTTGGATACGAGTCAAGAGAATGTGATGGATATGATGATGAAAATGAGGAAAATGAATCGAAAGCAGATTGTTATCTTTCCTTTAAGCAAGAGAGTTTGGGAGATGAATCTATCGGAGAAATTTTTATGATATGGAAAGCTGGGGAGATTGGTTATTGCTTGCAATTGATGATGTGGTAGGAGGCCACTGGGAAGGTTAATTTTAGTGCAGAGAATGACATGATCTTGATATTCCCACATTGCAACAATTGGAAAAAATGAAGATTGAGATAGTAGCCCATGGAGTGAAGGGCATTGTGCACTTGAATGATGGTGAGCTGAGCTTATGGGAAGAACTTTATCACTTGATGATGGTAGCAGTGATGGTATTAGCAAGACTGAGGAGTCTAAGAAGATACCGAGAATGAGGAAGAGAGTGAAGATGAAAAAAAAGTGTGCAATCCTTAGAGTGTGGAGTAGAAGAAGGAAAATAAGTGGCTTAATTTGACCATATATTTGATAAAGAAGAATGTGCATCATTCAACAATTGCAGATGCAGAGTTGGTCCTCACAACAAGGATTTGTTTTTGGATTCCCCTGGAGGGTCTAATGCAAGAGTGTAGTATTTTCTCCATTGTCTTTTTTTTTATTCACCTGGAAAGTCTAATGCAAGAGTGTAGTATTTCCTCCATTGTCTCATGAAGAGATATGTAGTCTTAGCCATTTGATTGCCCCATATTCAACAATTCAAATTATTGCAGGGGTCACCAATCATACAATTTGTAGAGAAATTGTTGTTTGTTCAATTTGTCCTCCATCCATCCTACAATTTGTGTTATTTCATGGTTCATTAAATGTATCATGGAGGGTGATTAAAGCCAAGGTCTAGTTTTTGAAGTGACTATTTAATCACTATTAATTAAATGAGTGTATGTATGTTTTAATGAATCCTTGGCTCACTAACGTGTGGTGGGTTTGTATAGTTAATTAAATATATCAAATTTTATTATGGAAGGATCATTAAAGAAGAGAAGCATTACGATTTTCATCTATTTTTTTTATTTTTTTTGGCTAAATAAGAAGAAGGAGGAAATCAATAGAAAAGGGATAGAGAAAAAAAGGGCTAACACAAAGGAAAGAGGGAGGGAGCATCTCTAAGGAAACAAAAAAGGTGGAATATAAGAAAATCTCAGAGAAATAAGAAAGGAAAGGGGAGAATTGTCGAAACCACAAGACCAAAGGGAAATAAAGAAACATAAATAGAAGAAGGATCAAAGAGCGAGAAAAAAAGAAGAAGGAGATGAAGTTCATAACAAAGGAAATTATGAGGAACTTTAGTAAAGGAATTTACAGCAAAGGAAATTCACAATAGCTAGAAATAAAAGCCTGCTTTCAAAAATATTGAGGAATTATTGTAAACCTTTGATTTAGACTTAGAATTTAAGGGTCTATTAACCATTTGTACTTAGAGAAGAAAGAAACCTATAAAAACATATAATTGTAATTTATATAAATTTTATAAGAATTAATCGAAGACTATAAAACCCAAAATTTGGACCAACTATTTATGTGCTTGAATTGTGTAATCCACTGCCTACTTAAATAGTGTTTCTTTTGAGTTTTATGTTTGGATTTGGAACATGAGAGTTCTTAAAATTGTGTTAAAATTAAATAATATGAATGGTATGAGAGTAAATGATTTTGTGTGTAAAAGTGTTTGGATTTGCACCACATTACTTATTATTTATTTTAATAAAATAATACATATTTTTCTATATAGTGATGTATAAAATCCAACTAAGATCCAGTGGTAATAGTTTAAATATAAGTAATTGATTTTTTGTGATTTTGTTTTTCTTTTATGGTTGTAAAATATTCTACAATATATAATATATATGGGTCAAAATATTGTCCCTTAGAATATATTTTAATATAGGTAAAGATATTATCCTTTAAAATATATTTTAATATAAATTTATTTTTTTAATTTTAAATTTATTAAATATAATTTCAAAATAAAATAATAAATATATATGTTTTTAATTTTAAATTTATAAAATATCAAAAAGTTTTTTACTTGAATTTTTTTAATTTGTAAATTCTATGTCACGGAGTAGCAGTCACTCTTTTTAAAAAGCAAAAGACAAAACATGATCCCTTTAATTATTGAAGAATACAATTAACTGAAACCAGAAGTAACTTGCCTTTTATAACAATATGCGACGAATCTTGTTTGGATATCTTTATTCAAAGTTTCTATTTCTAATTTATTAAAATTTATTAATTTATAAACAACACTGGGATACAGGCCACCCACATTTAAGCCTGCAGTGAGATACCTTCATATTTTTGCGTGCAGTGAGATACCTTCATTTTTTTATTTGTTTTCTGTGACAGAAAACAGAAGAACAAAGATGGCTATGCTTCAATTTTTTATATATTGTCCGTGACGGGAAAAGAAAAACTAAGATGGTGATGCTTCCTTCCAGCACCTCCTCAAAAACAAAAAGGAGGGAGGCAACCAAGCAATGGAGATTTTAGTGGCGCATTCGGAGAACGCCTATATTCTCCAAAACAATTTAAAACTAAAGCCAACCAAATATTTTACATTTGCAATTTTATCAGCACCTTTTTTCACGTGAAGATTTTCGAAAGTATTCTGCGTAATTTCCAGTCGGTCTCACTAGTTTTCTATTTATATTTGCGCTGCAGAAAGGTATATATAACCATAATGATAATCCCCTTGTTTGCAAAGTTATTTGGCAGCATGTTAGAAAAGAAAATCAGCAAGTGGGCAGAAGAAAGAGATAAACGTGCTAAAGGGCAAACAGGTTTTAGACCTAAACACTTCACAGTTGATCATTGCATAACTTTAAGGCACATCATTGAAAAAGTTTGGGAAAAAAAAGGAAGAAGTTTTTAGCTACTTTGTTGATTTCATAAAAGCCTTTGACATAGTTCCTAGGGATAAGCTTTGGAGCAGAATGGAAGAACTCGAGGTTCCCAGGCATTTGAGAGCAGTTATGCATAGGCTGTATGAAGAGGTGAAAGTCAAAATTAAAACTTCAGCAGGGATTTTTGAAAGTTTTAGAAGCGATATCGGGGTCAAGCAAGGTTGCCCATTGTCTCCTACCCTTTTTGGGTTATATATTGACAAGCTTGAAGAGTGGCTAAATTCGTAAGGGGGTGACGGTATCCATTTGGGCGAGTTCGTTATAAGGTTTCTTTTGTACAAGGGTGGGGATGCAAGTCAATATTAGTAAAACGAAAGTAGTGGTTTTCTCTAACAAAAGAAAGCATAACCAACATAAATTCTACTTTGAAGGCAACATTCTGG
>SNQJ01S0045657.1:83240-103900 GCA_010110895.2 Picea sitchensis | reverse complement strand
CAAAAGATATCATCCATGAAATGTATCCACCATATGCCACCATGTGCATCTACCAATATGCCAACATGTGCATCTACCAACATGCCAAACAATGTGCATCTATAAATATGCTAAACAAATACCATCCATGAGTGTACCATCATGCATCATTACTTGCACCAAGCAAGTATATCAACCATGCGTCAATAAGATAAGACTCCCCAATGATGTACAACATGACTATCAATTACATGTTTCAATGTGTAGCCCATCCACATGAAAAATGCATGCACCATGATATCGAATTGTGTGCTACAACTGAATCCTTGCCTTATGGAAAAGATTATGGATCTCATGATTTACATACTCTCCTCCATTATTAGTTCAGAGGACTTTGATCTTCTTTCCCGACTATGTCTCAACCAGGGCTTTGAAATCTTTGAGGTGTTGAAAGACCTCGGACTTTTGTCTGAGAAAGTAGATCCAAGTAAAATGTGAGAAATCATCAACAAAAATGAGAACAAACCTCTCTTTTCTGATCGATGGATGAGGAAAAGGACCCATGAGGTCACTGTGGATCAGATCTAAAGGTGCAGAAGCTCGCTGAGACTTTCCTTTGTCAAATTTATCCTGAGGGTGTTTTTCGAGAAAACATACCTCACATAATCCCTTGGAGAAGTGGATGTCTGGTAGACCATCAACTAATTTGTGCTTGCTACGCTGTTGCATGTATCTGAAATTCAAATGTCCAAACCTTTCGTGCCATATCCTGCTACTTTCATCAGCATGAGAAAGCAGTAAAACATAATCAGGTTTAATGAATTCATAAAATGTATACAATATAGACTGATGATTTACCTCACTGGTAGCAACCCTAGAGTTGGTTTGCATGTCGTAGATGTCCACAGAATTTTGTGTGAGTATGACTTTATTTCTGGTGCTTGAATTCATCATCTGATAAATGGAGAGAAGGTTGATAAAAAACTTGGGAACATGCAACACATTCTCGAAGCTTCCGTTGGTGAGTTCAATCCTTCCTTTTCCGGTGACTTCGACAGAAGAGTTGTCCCCAATTAGAATAGGAGGACCTTTTCATGCATCCAAAGAAGAATATACTGCTTTTGAGGTAGCCATGTGATGTGATGCTCCTGAATCAATGATCCAAGCATCGTGAGAGGAGTTAATGGCAATCAAGGCATGGCTAGAATTGCCTTTCTTGGAATTCAGATCTTCTAGCTTCTTCTTCTTGGCACCCTCGGGGATGTGATCTCCAAGGTTGTTTTTATGAACTATTTGAGACATCAGATCTATTTGTTTTTGCATGCATGTGGATTCTGGATGGAATCCTTTGTGACAGTATGTGCATTTCTCTCCTTTTCTTCCCTTTTCTCCTTTGGATCCAGAGGCATCGATGAAGGGTTTTGTGATACCCTTCCTTCTTTGGATGTGCATGAGATTTCTGTTTATATTTATCTTTAGATTTATGATATTTGTGGATTCCATCATGCACAGTGAGTGCATGCACCCTTGGGCCTTTGATTGTGCCCATGTTGATGAGCTTGGTTTGCTCTTGTGTCAGGGATTCGATAAAATCCTCAAGAGAAGGCATCTTCTAGGTGGCTCTGAAGGCAAATATGACAGTATGGAATTTGGATACAAATAAAAAAAGTTCAGGATCAATCTTGGAGAGAATGGTGAGAACCATTTGTTTCTCCTTCACTGATTTATCAACCCCGCAAGCTTTGAGTTGCGACGGTAAATCCTTGAATTTTGTAAAGAAATATTGGATATTGTCAAAGATTTTTGGATCCAATGTGAGAAGCTCCACCTCTAGCATGTGTCCCCTCATCTCATCCTATTTTCCAAATATCCCTTCCAAGATTTTCCAGGCTTCATTGGGAGTCTTACAAGAAGATATGTGAAAAAGGAGATTGGGAGAGATAATACTGCAAATTGTTTCGAGTGCCACATCCATGCGATTTAAGTACTTGGATTTTTCTATGGCTGATGTCGGTTCTGTATCTGTATTCATGATTAACCTGTAAAACCCTCTAGATCAGAGATGTATGGCTATTTTCTCCTTCCATGAAAAATAGTTGTAAGGTGTAAGAATGAATTCTTTTTGGAATTCCATCTTTCTACTATCTTCAATCTTTTGTACCTGCAAAAAATTTTGGTGTAGCTTTTGCTTAGTAGTCCGTCGGCTCTGATACCATGTAAATGTGTTGAACATGCACATAATATATCTATCTAAACAATGATACACACATTTTCAGAGAGAAAAGGAGAAAGAAGAAGAAGGAGAGAAAGAATGGAAGAATTCTCATTAACCATTATGAAAAATGAATAATTTACACATGATATACTCTGTATATCTCAATTATTTCGACTTGAGGTGAACCAATGTGCCATAGTGGTGGTGTAGAGTGATATGGACACACACCAGCAGTTACGAGAGTGAACTTCCACCTATTCTAGTCTCTCAGGCAGTTACGAGAGTGAACTGCCACCTAGTTGAGTTAACTAGTCAACTAGTCTTCAGTTAACTAACTGAACAGAGAGTAGTGAGGAGTTAACTCAGGGAATCAAGGCTAATGCGCCACTTTGGTGATGATACCAAGGCAAGGTCGAATTAGCATGGTGATGATCCTAATGCAACATCTAAACTCAACTCAACTAGTCAAACTGAAGTGTCAACTGAAAGAGAATATTCTCCAGGTGGAATTTTCTCCCCTAATATATAGGAGATTGGATAATGACTAATTATGAATAATAAACAAGGAATAAACTTAGGAAAAATAAATCCTAGGTGTGTGTAAAGTAACTCCAACATTGATGACCTCTTGGATGAATTGAGTGGCGCCCAATTCTTTACTAAACTTGACCTTCGTTCTAGCTACCACCAAATCCATATGAAATAGGCATGCATTTCTAAGACTGCCTTTAGAACTCATGAGGGCCACTATGATTTTTTGGTCATGCCCTTTGGCTTGTGTAATGATCGCTGCACTTTCCAAAGCCTCATGAATCATGTATTTTGTCCTTTTCTCCATCACTTTGTCTTAGTTTTCTTTGATGATATCCTCATCTATAGCAAAACCTGGACATACCACCTTGCTCATGTGGATCGATTTATTTATTTACTCTCTCAACACCAACTTTTCCTAAAACAATCTAAATGTGATTTTGGCACCTTGAAAGTCAAGTACTTGGGTCATATTGTTGGCAAGGCTGGCGTTGGGGTGGATTCCAAAAAGATTTAAGCTATGCAAGACTGGCCTCACCCAAAGACTCTCAAAAGATTGTGTGGATTTCTGGGCTTAACAGATTATTATCACAAGTTTGTTAAGAATTATCGAAATATTGCAGCACCTCTCACTGCACTCCTTAAAAATAATTCTTTAACTTGGACTCCAATAGCTGCTCAAGTTTTCAAACCTTGAAGATGGCCATGTGCACCACTCCATTCCTGGCCCTTCTTGATTTCACAAAGACCTTTGTCCTGGAATGTGATGCTTCAGGGAAAGGAATTGGTGCTATCCTTATGCAAGAGGGTTGGCCTTTGGCCTTCACCAGCAAACAATTGTCTGAGTGAATTTTGGGCAAATCAATCTATGAAAAGGAAATGTTGGTTATTCTGCATGCCGTTGATCTTTTGCGCCCTTATCTATTAAGGCAATGCTTCCAAATTAAGAAAGATCATCAAAGCCTCAATCATTTTCTGGAACAACGCATTTCCTCCCCAGAGCAACAAAAATGGGTGACTAATCTCTTTGGACATGATTATGAGATCATTTACAATAAAGGCAAAGACAATGTTGTTACAGATTCAATTTCCCAAAAATATGAAGACAAAGGGTCCCTTTTTTCTCTCTCCTTCATTGTACCAGATTGGCTCCAAGTTGTTTGCCAGGAATGACTACACGATCCCAAAAGTTTTCACCTGATATAACAATTGAAGTCCAATTCTCCAGTTTCTCGAGGGTACTCTTGGCTCCATGATGAGCTTCGATACAAAGGCCATTTGTATTTAAGTAAACAATCAAAACTTAAATCCATGGTAATTTCTTAGCTTTATGCTACACCCACAACTAGGTGTTACACATCAAAATCACTCAACTGGATAAGTGTCGCATATCGCCTCTCGCTTGTCGCAAGTGTCGCAACTCCCTTACAACTTGTCGCAAATGTCGCAAGTTGGTTACAGAGTGTCGTAAATGTTGTTGAATCATGCTACCACAATGATGACACTAAAGAGGCACTTGAAACATCTCATGTACTTGGTTTGAAGGAAGAAAATTGGTTCACTGGAGTCAAACATCTCTTAACACCTGAAAGGGCTTCTTAGTCAAGAGTTTGGAAGGGGAACGCTCCCCTAAAACTGCCTGAGGAGCGCTGGTGCCCCTCTACCATGCCTCAGGAGCATTATAGCGCTTCTCCACCCCATTATAGGAGTGCTGCTCAGTTTTGGAGCACTGGCACTTCCCTTGACCTTCCCAGGAGCGTTCTAGTGCTCTGATGCCCCTTCTAAGGGAGCGCTCCCTATTCTGGGTGAATTGTTAGCCCGGTGAGAAGAATAAGGGGAGAATCATTCAAGTTTAGGAGGCAGTTGTGCTCGAATTCTTGGTTTTGTCAAAAGATCTCTGATCCAAGGAGGAGGTTCCCAACTGGTTCTAAACATAACTCAAGAGGTTAGGCTCCTCCCAACCTATATAAGCAAGCTCTATGGTGGTGAAGAGGGGGGAAGAATGGAATATATGGAACTTATGATCTTGGAGGAAACTTACAGTCAGCCAAAGGAGAGTGATCAGTGAAGCTGCTGTTATCCAGGTTGTGGATATTTCAGGCAAGGGTTAGACGAAGAGGACTTGATGAAGTTGTCGCATTCGCATCTACTATTGTAAGTACTACTGTCGTTATTCTAATTAATATGACAAGCTTGGCCTGTTTCTTTCTAGTTTGTGTCTGATGTTACATAAAATTATCATTTATTGATAGATCTTTTTTCAAGCTAATGTCAATAGAGTAGGAAGTATTCGTATCTTGCTTTGTCCACAGAACTCAGCGAGGAACAAAAGGATTGGAGCGCAACTCGGAGCGTGAAGGGACAAACGTCGATTACCAGGTACTTCTATTATCCTCCCTTCTCATGCATTAGTTTAGATAGATTTGAAAGGAAGTCAGTGTCCACATTAAGCATTTTTCTGTCTAGGGTTAAGGTCAAGCCTTAGAGGTCGATCTACTTGTCCGCAGGCAGATTTTCCTACAACACTAGGAACTCTAGGTTTACCAAAACCTATGACAAGGTCAAACGTTCTTTTGTTTCTGGGATGGTATGAAAAAGGACGTTTGTAATTTTGTGGCTAAATGTGATGTGTGTCAATGAAACAAGGGAGAAACAGTCAAATCTCCTGGAACACTACAACCGCTTCCGATTCCACCTACTATTTGGCGGGATATCTCTATGGATTTTATTGCAGGCTTAGCTAAATCATACAATAAATCAATCATCATGGTGGTAGTTAATCTTCCCTCCAAGTATGCTCATTTATGTACTCTTCAACACCCATTTATGTCATCCATTGTGGCTCAACTTTTCATGGATCAAGTCTTCAAGATTCATGGCATGCCACATTCTATTGTTTCTAATTGCGAGCCAAATTTCTCCAGCAATTTTTGGCAAGAAATGTTCAAGCTACAAGGAACCCAATTGCATCTCAACACAACTTATCATCCCCGGACTAATGGTCAAACTGAAGTTGTAAATAAGTTTTTGGAAACATATTTGAGTTGTTTTTCTTCGGAAAGGAAAAATCAATGGGATCAATGGTTACCACTAGCTAAATGGTGGTACAACACTTCGTACCATGCAGCTACCTGCATGACTCCTTTTGAAGCGGTATATGGAAAAAATCCACCTTCAGTTCTCTCATATTTTCCAGGTGTCTCGAAGGTCCAGATGGTTGACCAAACGCTTACAGTTCGACAGGATATTGTCCGTACCCTCAAAGAGAATTTGTTCATGGCCCAGAATCACATGAAGCAATAAGTAGATCAAGGTCGCTCTGAACATGAATTCGCAGAAAGGGATCAGGTGTTTCTTCGACTGCAACCTTACAAGAAAAATTCCCTCAAGGCTGACCATTTTCATTAACTAGCGCCCAAATTATATGGTCCTTATACATTTCTCAAGTGTGTGGCACAGGTGGCCTATAATTTAGCTTTTCCCAGTCATTCTAAGCTCCATCCTATTTTTCATGTTTCCTTCTTAAAGAATTTGATTGGAACCAAGTGCCAAACTCAAACCAACCTTCACGAGTTGGATGAAGAAGGCTCCATTTGGGTACAACCACAAGCAGTTTTAGACCAGCGTGAGCGTCATCTACATCAACGAACCATCAAGGAAGTGTTAGTCTAGTGGAAAGATACAACTCCAGCAGATGCCACTTGAGAACCAACTACCATTCTGCAACAATTTCCACATATCAAGCATAGAGGACAAGGTTGTTTTTAAGGGGGAGGACATGTTAGGGATCTAACCCCTCACATAGGTAGAATAATATATTTCGATGTAATAAAGGTCAATATTAATAAGGCCTAGCAATAAGGAAAAATAAGTCCAATGTAAGAAGACCTAATAAACGCTTCCTCTAGATGGTTCTTTTGATAGACATATTTAGTATAAATAAGAGTTGAGGGTATGAGAACTTTTGTCTTGGATATTATTGTAATAGAGCTCTACTTTGATGGAGGTTTCCCACTCGAAGAGGCAAGTGAACATTGCTCTCAGTAATCAAAGTGCTCTTTCTGGTGTTATTCTGGTATCATTTTGGTATTATTGTGGTGTTGTTATGGTTATATTGTTGTTCATATGCAATTTCTAGCTATTTATTTCTGTTATGCATACTTTTTTATATTTGGAATATTACAGAAGAGCATGGCATCCGAGTGATGATGGATAGCAACTTCTTCTAAATCAGGAAGGAAACCGAATACTGGGTAAGTATGGCCAATGAACCTCATCGAAAGATACAAGAAAGGTTGACCGAGTGCGAGAAAAGTTGGGAGAATATCAATCGGGAGATGAAAGACATTGGCCTTCTAGAGTTTGTCTCACCTGAAGACTTTGATGATTTTCATGACATAGTCAAATGACATGTAGAACATGACTCATCATGGGAAGTGGAGATCACACAGGTGGCGAGAATGACACCAGGACAGGTAAAGAATTTTATGGAAGACACGATCAAGGCTCACACAATACTGCAATGTTTAAGTGCCAATATTATAAGATATAGAGAACGAATAATAGAGATAAAGGAAACCCTTTCATCCTCGATAGACCAACACAAATTCTCATATGCTAACACATGCAAGGATCCCTTCATCAAGTGGTCAAAGTATGAGAAGAATCATCCACTCTAGTAGAACCACTAGATGATCCCAAGAGAACAAAGAGATCAAGTGCCATGTGTCATTCTTTTGTTTTACTTAACACAAACTTTTACTAGTTATTTTAAGTTAGTGATTCTTTATAAATAAGAGGATATACCTCATGGGAAAGGGTCGATGGTTTTGGGAAAGACCCTCTTTTTTGAGAATTGTAAAATAATTATTTCTCTGCAAATTTAATTAAGAAGTTCTGTTTAGATCCAGAGACAAATTTTATTTTCATAAAAAGCGTTATGTGATTGGATTGAGGAGGAACTACTTCCATATTTGAATTCAGTAGTTGATGCTGTAATGAGTAAGAGTTTATGAATTTATTGATAAGCTATCTTTTTCAATCTTTTAAATAGTTCTTTTGTCCTAATGATGAAAAGCGAATCGTTGTGTTAATATGTGATTGATGGTGGAGCTAAGGAAAGTATTTTTCTTGCACTTATATTTATTACATATATATTTTATTTCCATAATTGTTATCTCAGTCAGTGTTAAAATACCAACTAGTTAACATATTATTACTAGACTTTTAATAGGTGTGAATATCATTGCCTGCACGCTAGAGAACGAGGGTTATCCCAAGATCAACATTCTTCAGTAGTTAATAATTTCCTCTATCAGTTGGTTTATACCATCAAACTTATTTTATTGCACTTATCTAATAATAGAAAATACAAAAAGAGAATCGTTTAACCTGAAGGAGGAACTTTCACAGAAAGATACCATGTCAATCACTAGTAAATCCCATCGGTCAATTGGCCAGATTGAAAGATTTAGAGAACCATTCCACTCATCAAACATTGTAGAGTCTAATTGGGCCTCTAAGGCAGGTTTGGATCCTACTGTTGAGTCAAAGGATCTTGGACTCCTCAATAGAATTGGTGCTAGAAGGAGGGCCTGAACGAATGAATGGCTAATGACATCTTTGATAATATATTTCGCATAACCTGTAGATTCAAAACAACCCACATGCATGGCTAGTCATTCTCAAGACAACCCACGTACAGAGAGTGCTCCCGAAATGAGTAAGTCAACTCAGCACAAGGAATTATAACACCTATTCCCTAAAATACCTTACGCTCTCCCCCACGAGGAGTTGAACCAGTTCAAAAGAATCACAAGAGCTTACGCTTGGAAAATTGGATCGTTACCCTTATCTCCTTTACTTCCTCGTAGAAAACAAGTAAGAAGACCAGTTGTTGACACCCTAACCAGGTTTTTGTTAACACATTAGAAGACTTGATAGATTTTTCCCTCACTGAGATCAAACAACCCCTTAATCTGATCTCCAAAAGACCAGCTGGTAACTACTCCGAACCTGACAATTTTGAATTTGACGAGGAAGGGTCTAACTCAAATTGATTAGATTCCAAATCAGAAGAAATGGAGGATAATAATGACAACAATGAAGAAAGGGGAAATAAACCTCAAGATAATCAACCATGGTTGGCCAGAGATGCTATGGAAATTCCAGGACGAGTACATAACCTACCCCAACATCCGAAAAAATTACTCCCCAAATTTGACCCTAAAACCTCCGGATTTCCTGAAGACCATATCAAAAAGTTCATATTAGCTATAATATTGATGAACGTATAACATGAGTATGTAGTGTGTAGGATTTTTCCCTATACCTTTGAGAATTCAGCCTCGACTTGGTATTTTAACTTGCATGTTGGATCCATAACTAGTTGGACGAAGTTTCAAAAATATTTCTTAGACAAATTTGCAGAAGAAACCACCACAGGAGATTTAATGGATGAAATTTTTTCCGCCATCATGAGTTCAAAAGAGAAGGTTAAATATTTCAATCAAAAGTTTACCACTATCCTGAACAAATTCCAACCCGAAGCTAAACCTACTTAGGAGTTGTGGATTGAGGTATATGCTATTTTTCTCCCTGCTTCCATTTCCATGTTTGTGAAAAGGGCTGCCAAAGACACCCTAGTTGAAAATTTCAAGGAATCCAAAACAATCGAATTCCAAATGAAGGGATGCAAAGAGGGCCAGGTCTCACTAGTTAAAAAGGAAGCTCAACCTTCACCTAGGAGAGGACTTTTGTTGACTAGAACCCTGGGAAAACAAACAAAACAAGGTACCAAAAAAGGAGGTGGGGACATAGGAGACCTACAACGGATGATAAAGAAACATTCGAACGAAATCATAGACATGAAAAGAAGTTTCGGGGAAGGAAACTAGGGTCAAAGGCCTTACAAACCCTTTTTTAAAAGAAAGTTGCCTTTCAAAGCAATTGAACCTCCCCCAACCAACTTAAACATCGACATGGGTAATGTAGCATCCGACTATTTTTGTATGTACCATCAAAAGAAAAATTCAGAATGAGACTGTACCCAATGGGTGCACACTATGAATTTAATGGAACATCAGTTCCTAGATGAATTTTCTCTTACTGAACAATCAAGTGGCTCAACAGTAAATATCACTGATCAGGAAGAAATTGAGCCACCAGAAGAAACAACCATGTTGTTGTGGGATCCTGACTTGCCGATGCCTCTCGACGATCTATTTGAGGTACAGGAACCACCCACTGAGGTTTTTGATTTACAAACATAAAGTAGGGGTCAACCAGTCCAAAATAATCCCACCACTATTCAATCCTCGAGAGGGAAACAAATATTCGATCACTCGAAAGAACTAATTGTCTCCCAAAGAAACCCTATAAACATACACACATGAGAAACACATAAGATGGAATACAACATAGTAGAAGAGTTAAATAAATTGAAAGATAATGTGTCATTCATGGACATGTGCATGATCCCCCAACAAAAGGATTTCCTGTTACAAGCCCTGAAGTTAGCAGATACCCCTGTGAAAGGAACTGCTCAAGAGAATGTGCCTTCCTCTGCAAATTCAATGAATACACCAAATGTGAATGCATGCTCCCTAGATAAAAAGGAGAGACCTTTTGTACCTCCTTTCCTATTAACCTTTTAGTTTTTCAACAAAAAATTAAATAATTTCCTAGTTGATTCAGGGGCATCTTCAAATGTCATGCCATTATCAATCTGCAAGAATTTGAATGCTACCCCGCTAAAAAGTGATAAACATGTTATACAATTGGACAGAACCCAAGTAAAGGTCATTGGGGAGTTGAAAGATGTCATGATCAGGATTGCTACTCACCCCAAGTTTGTCTAAGTAATTGACATAATCATAGTATACATCCTAGAGGCTTATGACCTGTTGCTTAGTCGGGGCTAGTCTACAAAATTACATAGATATATTAGTACCGACTGGGCTCACCTTTGGTTTCCATTAAAAGGACATCCAAACATGATCAGGATTGACAGAGAGAGATATATTAAATGTATTGTCACTGATTTAGAGATGCCTAACAAACCCTCATCAACATATTTTCCTATGATTCAGATTTCCGTAATATTGCTCCTTACCAATCCAATATACCATCCAAGCAAAAGTCCAAAATGGTTTTTCATATAGATTCGCTAGTGGCCTCAAAGGAAAGTATGACCCATCAAGAATTCCCGATGAAAGTAGTGGCCCAGGAGGTTGAAATTGAAGAAACAATCAACCATGTAGAAATAGGAAACCCCTCGCCTCTAATGTGTACCATGTAGTTTGATGGCTCTAAATTGCAAGAAGGAACATGATAAAGGTGCATCTTGATTGATCTGAAAGGGAAACAAAGTTTCTTATCCTGCAGGTTAAAATTCGAATGCACGAACAATACTGCTGAATATGAAGCCCTAGTCCAGGGACTGAAGAAATCCATTGACTTGGACATCAAGGAACTAAAAGTCTTTGGAGATTCTGAAATCATTGTCAGGAAAGTAAAGAATAATACACATTGCAATTCGCCTTACTTAAAGAGTTATCAACAGATGGTACATAGCTTGATAGACAATTTTGAGGATTTCAACATTACCTCTGTTCCCCGGGAAAAAAACAAACTTGCTGATTCCCTAACCACTGCAGCCTCAAGGTTATCTCCTTTAGAAGACGATGAAGCATCTAGGTTCACTATGGAACTACTCTACAAACCATCAATACCCAACAATATTTCTAATTGGAAGGTTTTTGAAGGAGATGAACAGATTGTAGATTTTCTAACTAATCAAGAGAATTTTAAAGATTTGGCTATTGATGATGAGGTATTCCAGGAGAAACTAGCAGAAACAAAATCCCACCAAAAGAACAGGGGAAAATACCATGCTGATGATCATCCCAAGTTTCACACGATACCTAAAGGGGTGGCTAGTTTGGAAGATCTCTTCGACTTGAGAGAAAGGTTTAAGGGACTGAAGAATACAAAAACAAGGAGCTCATTCCCTTTACATGAAACTATAAACTTAGGCACCCTTGAGAACCAGAAGAACATGAACATGGGTAAGACAGTATCCAAATAAGATAAGAAATCTTATATCAAACTATTTAAGGAATACCAGAATATCTTTTCCCGGTCTTACAAGGAACCGAAAACATATGATACTTGCATTGTACAACACACAATCCCATTGAAACCTGGGATAAAATCTTTCCAACATAAATTATGAAAGTGTCATCCATATCTGGAACCCTTGATGTATCAAGAACTGAAGAAATTGTTAGATGCTAAGATAATTTTTCAGGTTAGACACTTTTCCTGGGTAGCCAATTTGTTTCCTGTCAGGAAAAAGTCTACGGAGATTTGCCCGTGTGTAGATTTCAGAAACCTTAACAGAGCATCAAAAAATGATAACTACCCAGTCCCACCCATGGAACAGCTCTTGTAGACCATGTCTGTCTCTGAAATATTTTCCCTTCTAGATGGTTTCTCAGGTTATAACCAAGTCCTAGTTTTAGAGAAAGACCGATTGAAGAATACCTTCTGAACCAAGTGGGGAACTTTTGCTTATAAACGCATGCCCTTTGGGTTGATTAATGCAGGAAAAACCTTCCAAAGGGCCATGGATGTAGCCTTTCATGGATTGATTAACAAGTGTGTAGTAGTATATTTGGATGATGTGACTGTGAATTCAAAGAACAGAGAAGACCACATCCAACATCTAACCAGATTTTTGAAAGGTGTAGAAAATATGGAATATCTTTCAACCCTAAGAAAACTATCTTTAGTGTAGAGGAAGGGAATTTACTAGGTCATATTATATCTCAAGAAGGAATTCGTATAGACCCCAAATGAATAAAGTAAATAGATCAGCTTCCCTTGCCTCATAAAAAAAGGGCTATGAAATCCTTCTTTGGGAAAATTAACTTTGTGAGGAAGTTCACGCTCGATTTTGCTAAAAATGTCAAACCCTTACAAAAAATGATTTGCAAGGATGCAAATTTTAAATGGGATGACAAGCAAAAATATGACTTTAACAATATCAAAATTTCAATCTCTCAAGCTCTGGTGTTGTGAAGTCCCGATTTTAGTAGATATTTTTTCCTCTATACTTTCGCCTCCGACCGGTCCTTCGCTGCAGTATTGACCGAGAAATATGATGACAACAATGAGGCACTACCATCATTTATGAGAACTAATATCCAAGGATTATAACAGAACTAACCTACTATATACAAACATGCTTATGTGGTATACAAAGTAGTGAAACATTTCAGATCTTACATCCTGAAAAATCACACCAAAGTCATCATGCCTCATCCCGCAGTTCGATCCCTATTCACTCAACAAAAGATGGGAGAGAGAAGGGGAAATTGGATGGTAGTTGTCCAAGAATTTTATCTAGATATAAAACCTGCCAAATTAGTTAAGGGACAAGGATTTTGTAAACTGGCCGCAGAAGCCCAAGATCTAATAAATGAAGACCCCAGGTGGGAGAATAAATTAGCATTATGGTGCAGTGAAGCTTTATACATTCCCCCAGGGAAATAATATTGGTATGGAAACTTGATTTACCTCATGCATCATGGGAATTTCCTAGAAAACCTAAACCCTAAGGAAAAGAGAGCTCTCAGGATAAAATCTGCATAATATCGCCTCATAAATTCAGTACTTTTCCGTGTAAATTATGATGGAGTAATGCTAAGATGTCTCGAACATGAAGATGCATAAAAGGTTCCGAGGGAGATCCATGACAGTCCTACAGGTGGAAAATTTGTAGGAGATACCACAACTCACAAAATATTAAGAGCTGGTTATTACTGACCTACTCTATTTAGGGACGCTCATACATACGCTAGAAATTGTAAATCTTGTCAAATGAGTGCTGGTAGAGAAAAGAGGGAAGCTGTCCCACTCCAACCAGTGACCATATCTAGACCATTTGAGCAACGGGGGTTAGACGTCATATAGGAGATTACTCTGAATTATTCAAAACAACATAAATATATACTGACTTCTATGGATTATTTCACAAGATGGACATAGGCCATCCCTTTGAATCACATGAATGAAAAGGTTGTAATCTAATTCATAGAAAAAAAACTGATCACAAGGTTTGGGATGCCTTCCATTCTTGTTTTTGACAATGCTGCCTACTTTTCTTCTACTCTATTAACAAAGTTTTCTCTGGAAAAAGGGATCATAATAAGATACTCTGCAAAATACTACCCACAAGGAAATGGGGTAGCAGAATCAACTAATAAAAACCTAGTGAGGATCTTGAAGAAAAGAGTCACAGACAATCAGAGGAATTGGCATAGCTTACTTCATAATGCCTTATGGTAAGATAGAGTAACACCCAAGGAATCTATAAGAAACTCTCCATACTTTTTGGTATACGGGAAATAATCCATTCTCCCAAATGGGTTGTATCTTCCATCACTATAGCTTGCTCAGGCTTCAAGAGGACAACCCCCATTAGTTATTCAACAAATAATTGATACCCTCCTCATGCTTGAAGAGGAAAGTGAGAAAACTAAATATAAGTTCACTGCTCATCAATGGATAGTTAAAAGATGGTTTGACAAGCATAAGGCCAAAGAGAAGAGTTGTGAAGTAGGAGACTTATTCTTGAAATGGGATAGAGCAAACAAACCTAAGAGAAAACATTCAAAATTCCAAAATCTATGGCTTGGACCTTTCCAGGTATCTGAGAAAATTGGGGCAGGAACGTATCGGTTGTAAAATTTGAGGGGTGAACCAGACTACCTCCCGGTGAATGGCCAAGCCTTAAAACAATACTTCTCCTAAAAAAAATTATTTAAATTTTTTTTTTTTTTTTTTAAAGTTTCCTTTTTTGATACTTGTTTGATTATTTTCCGTTTTGTCATTTCAATTTTTAAGCGAGTTGTGTGTTGGAAAAGAATGATTCACTTCAGTATTTCTCAAGGGGATATGATGATACAGACTCTGCTCCTGACCTATGCTTGCATGTAGAATAAGAGAGGCTCAATAGACTCAAAATTCCAAAACAATCCCTCATGTTGTCTTTGTGGGCACACCATCTCAGTAAGCGATGAAATAATCCGCCTAGTGGTCTGGTGAAGCTTAAAAGAAAAGTTGGAAAGGATCACACGTACCTATGGGCAGAGTCGGTCTTAGTTCCACCTTAACAAATCTTCTTTGCTGACAACATACATCCTCCTCTGTCATTCACTCTTCGCACTACTGCCTAAAGAACATAAATTAAATTACAAAGAGTGCAAAGTCTGAAAGGGTATGCAGATAACTCTGTTGGGGCTATGGATGCTTGCTAGCAGTGGAGCAAGGTATGTGATGTTGAGGTGACTCCTCCGGGGCTATGGACGCTCGCTCACAATAGAGCAACACTATTTCTAGGGAGTATTAACTAAAAGGCCTCAGGTCAGTGGGCACTTTACATGAATCATGTCAAAGAAGGATGTGGATCGTGGTCAAAAGGAACAAAGGTGGAAGAAAAGTTGAACCCCATCGGCTGATCCGGATTTGCAAACCTAGGAAGTTGTGTATGCGTAGATGCAAAAATTCGGTTGGAAACAAGGTCTGATGTTTTCTCAAATACATTTTTCACAAGGTAAGCTCTAGGGAAGTGAAAAAGATTTTGTTTTCTCTTAGAAAATCGCCATTTGTTGAGCCCCGTTGATGGGAAAAATTGTCCGTCCGTCAATTGAGAGAGTGGAACCGGTCCGGAGTTGTCTAAATAACCCAAGCCATTTGGAATGAACCACCCTGACGGGTTTAACGGCTCCGTTGGCCGCTCTAAAGTTCTAGGGAAACCAAAGAGAAAACTAATCTAAACTAACTAATCTAACTAAACCTAATTAAAACTAATAAAACTAATTAAAACTAACTAAAACTAATAAAACTAACTAATACTAAATAAAAGAAACTAAACTAACTAAAACAAATAGAAACAAACTAAAATAACTAAAACTAATCTAATACACTAATCTGATTAAAACAAAACTACTATATAAACTAAAACTAAATATAAATTACACTAACTATTCTACTAATTACGATTAACTGTCTAACTATCAATTACAATACAACTTATTCACAAATATACAATATACACAACTGACAGATTTAAACAAAACCTGTGAAACTCGAATGCTTTATGTCCTAAGACAACCAAAGATCTTTTTGATTTTTTATATATTTTATGAACAAGAAACAAAAATACTGAAATTAAACGATCTAATATACTAAATCTAAATTAAAATCTGAACTAAACTACTAATAAAACCAATAAACAAAAGACTAGCTAACCTGGAAAACGCTCCTAATTCGTCCTGTGTTTGATGTCTTCGAAGCTGGTCGGAGGAAGTAAACTCACACCGGTTGATCCAAGAGCTTTTCCTAAACGATCGGCTGGGCTGCTCTTCGAGTTATTTATAGGACAAACAAGACATAAAAGATCATAACAACTATATGATTTACAAATTTCTGCAATAAGGGAAACCTGTTATGCAAGAAACTCATATTAAATAATTCAATTCATGAAGAAGATAAACCTGTCATTCATAAGCTGAATTAAGCAATTGCTATGTATTTTATACACTTAGAAGAAACCAGATATGGATTAAAGTAATTAAAATTATATCATTTGCACATGATTAAGATATCTAAGGTAGTCATAAACCATACACAAATTGATATACACAACATGAAACAAAATGTTGATATAATGAGAAGCTAAAGCTGTGACAAAACACCAAATTATGCTTCAGTCTGTATTATAACTCCATATGCTTGTTCTCCCACGAATGATGATGAACCTTATTACAAAAATCATAAGTATATATAAGTCTCTCCACAGGGTAAAACCTCCCTATGGATAATATCAAAATGTTTTACATAATCTGGGAAAAATCCCAAAATCAACTAAACTAGGAAATCAAAATGCAAGAGAAATCTTTGAAATATCCCCTAACTGCCCATAAACTGAGCTGCAATTTCAAATTTACCTGCAATAGAACACAATTATCAAATTAGAGAGATATTTCAGTAACAAAATAATAAAAATTTGATCCTACAGACTTAGCTACAGAATCATCAGATTCTGTAGCTAGTCTAAAATAGCATACAGGACAAGATAGAAATCAAACGAAATCTTTAAAACAATCCAATTTAATTTTCTTTTAAAATCAAATTACTAATGATTCAAGCAAATTTATCATTCAAATTAAACAAAATCAAAAGGGATGCAATCGAAACAGGATAAGAATGCTCCGTTTTAGTTTCCATAGAATTGGGTCAGATAATAACCACACTGTTTCATATCCAAATGAAATTACAAGTGAATCGTATCGTATAAGATACGATGTAATCAAAATCGATATAGTTATAATCGAACACAATCATAATCGATTTTTTAGGGCTGTAACAATGTGCATAAGATTCATATTGTTTTAACCAAATGCTAATACAGAAAGGCTATTACGATTATAGTCAAAATGAAACATGCATAACAACATCCACCAGACTTTGAAATAGACTTCAATTGGTGAGTGTTACTCAGTCAACAGACATGACCAAAAATAGTAATCACAACCATCATCAAATCGAATCGTGATTAAGTCAAAAATAGAAACAAATCATAACCCTGGGCATAATCACTTTCGTTCCCAAATCAAATTTAAACAATATATGAATCGAAATGGTCAAACAAAACAATGCGAATCGAACAGTTGCAATCTGGTTATGCATTAACAGAATGGTATTCGAATTGGTCAAAAGACATGGAATATAAAATCACAATAGTTAACCATAATTGCCAACCATATCGTGTAGAATATAACCAATTCAAATCGAGCCATTGACTGTGTTCAAAATTGGAATACCAGAAACAACTTGTGTTTAGAAAATATGTTAACAACTTCAATAAGAAAAAGAGTATTCAATTCGAACCAAATTAAAACAATCAAATCCATAACATGATCAATCGAATCAAAGCTAAATCCAATCAAAACTTAAACAATAACGAAATTTGATTTATCAAAACAAAATTACATACAATAATGCATGCTTATGTGTCAAGGCAAATCCACGCTGTAACAGAGCTTATAATTTTATCATATAAACAAGTGATAGTCATACCAGTGAGGCTGTTGGAGCTATGCCAATTTTGAATTGACGATCGCTGTAGACGACTCCATGTTTTTAAACAAAATCGAACCTGATGTTCGTTGTTTCTTATCAGTGGATGGCATCTTTGCCTTTTGACTGGTGAGTCTTGCAACTTGATCCTCCAGAGCATGAATTCTGGACTGTAGCATTGGCACATCAAGGTAATACCTTTCTAACTATGAGCCACACTGATCACATGGGGGAGCAGCTGGTTCGGCTAGAGCAGGAGGGGGTTTCGACGAGTCACCAGGGGTTTCACAAGGAATTTTGATTCCTGGATAATTAGGGTCACTTTGCAAGCAAGGTGGTAGGTTCTTCACAAAATTGTATGCGGGTTTATCACACAGACCTTCTGAGTAGGGATACTCACTTTCCAGGTAACGTTCAACCTCTGAGTCAGAATCTTCACTCACCATAATAGGGTCAGGGTTAACAGAAAATTTCGGTTTGTTTCTTGCCCTACGAGACATTAACCAGGCGTTCTCCTTGCCTTTAGAATTGGCAGTAGGTTTGGCTTTAGGCCTTTTATCCATGGGTTTAGCAGTTTCCACTCGTTGGGTCACAGAATTGGGTAGGTCAATAGGTGAGTCGAGTAGGGGTTTAGGTAACAGAGCACTGTAAGGCACAGGTGGTACTGACTTTCTCTCGCTCACCACAGGCTTGTCAACCTCTGGTGGGCTTGAGTCCTCAAAATTATTGAGAATAATAAAATCATTCCAACAGTCTCAGTGCAACCCTAAATGACATACAACAATCATTTTAATCAACCCAAAGTGAAACAGGCTGCTATCGGCCTGGTTTCGTTTGTATCTTTTAGACATTTTAAACAGAATCCTATGCAAGTAGTAAGGCATATTAAGCTCATATCCCATGAAAATCATCAGTAGAGGAAGGTGGTACAAGAAAACGAACCCATACCTGCCCTCGCAGGTGATAAATTGTTTGTTTATCATCAGCAGATCGTGCTAGCGTTGCTTGAGCATACTCGTCGAAAAACCTTTGTCACAGGAGCTCACCCTTCGTGACTGGAAGAGCAATGTCCACGAGACATCTTCCACTTTGCAATTTTTTGACCATTTTTTCCCAGTGACAGGCAGACCGGTAGCTAAACTGAGAAATTGGTCATCAATTTCCAATTGTACATCCCCAACCTTGGCTCGACAGCCATCAAAGTTTAATGCAAATTGCCGAGCCACGCTAGGGTTATAGCCATCAAACTTTCGTATGAACGAGAGCCATCCAAATTCCTCAAGGTCACTATAAGCACCGTCGAACATCAACAATGCTTGGCCACCATTGGGTTCAGCCCTCACGACCGGAGCCATGGTGCGGGCGCATGGTAGGGTTTGGATTGAACACAAAAACCCACAGGAGCAAAAACTGTTTGGGCTAACATCTTTGAACGATGAAAGGGAAATGAATTAATGTACGCGTGTGAGGGTGGTGGGATTATCACTGCCATGCAGCATAGTAATGGCAAGGTACAACGTTGTTCAATCAGTCATAACCAAAATATTCGGCCAACCTAAGAATTAAACGGTGGGTGATATGTCAATACATCAATCTATGGTTTGAAACCATGAACGTTCAATGTTAAATCAAACCCAAAGTTTAAATACGTGCCATTGTAATAATTCAAACCATTAAATCAAAACCCAAATGTTAAACCAACGCACCATTGCATAACTTCAAACTATTGCCATTCAATATGAAATCGAAACTCATATGTTACCCATGCGCTTGTTGCATAATGTGTAATCAAAGTTTATAACATTGTGACCAATGATTTTATAAAATCGACAAGCCAAAAGCTTAAGGATCACATAATATAAAACAAGATTAACCATGGCCCTTATGAAACCAAATACAAGCCATAAATTTACATGCTCAATACCTTATCAATCATGTTGCGCAATCAAAATAAGAATAGGTAAATGGACATAGTTCGAAAAATTACTCCAGCCACTTAATAACAAACCAAAGGTAAGTGCCTTTCAGAATATCAATGAAAAGATCATGACAATTCAAATAACGATGGAGGAGTTTTCACGCTTTAAGTCGTGAAAACTAAATTGAAACCAATTTGCAAATGTCGCATGAAATGAAAATATCGTCTTTTTGCAAAATGCGATAGAAATTTGAAGTTCAAGAGACATAGGTGTAGGCAGCTTTTAAGGCAATTGAAAAATTGAATTGGCTGCCAACAATGGTGACACACTGGGAGAAGCAGTTATCTCTGTCGAAAGAAACAAATTCATATTAGGACAATAAAGAAAATTTCAACTCAGAAACAACCATCAGAAAATCGTACAAACATCATCATTACTATCTTTTCCAGCGATGTTTTAAAAGATGAAAACTAATAGCAGTCTTAAGATCAGCAAGTCATGATATTAATGATAAAATCATCAATACTGTTGGCATGGCCACTGCTGCCAGCAGGCGTCCATAGCCTCGACAGGGTTGCCATTTAACCCACTCGGACATCTGTATCCTGTCAAGAAGTTCTGGATCAGAATAAAAGACTTTAAAGAGGTTTCTTATATTTTTTACAGATTTTCATTTACCCGACATTGCTTCGCTGCCAACAGGCCTGTTCAGTACCCTGACGAAGTTGTCTTGGCGCCATGCTTGCATTTACCCGCTGCCAGTAGACCTGTTCAATATCCCGACAGGTTTACAAACACTTCCCACAACTCTTATTAGCATTTTTATTTTTATTTTTATGGATAGCTGAGCGGGGTGACGCTGAAAAATC
>SNQJ01S0045657.1:62458-75840 GCA_010110895.2 Picea sitchensis | reverse complement strand
TAAGTATATATAAGTCTCTCCACAGGGTAAAACCTCCCTGTGGATAATATCAAAATGTTTTACATAATCTGGGAAAAATCCCAAAATCAACTAAACTAGGAAATCAAAATGCAAGAGAAATCTTTGAAATATCCCCTAACTGCCCATAAACTCAACTGCAATTTCAAATTTACCTGCAATAGAACACAATTATCAAATTAGAGAGATATTTCAGTAACAAAATAATAAAAATTTGATCCTACAGACTTAGCTACAGAATCATCTGATTCTGTAGCTAGTCTAAAATAGCATACAGGACCAGATAGAAATCAAACGAAATCTTTAAAACAATCCAATTTAATTTTCTTTTAAAATCGAATTACTAATGATTCAAGCAAATTTATCATTCAAATTAAACAAAATCGAAAGGGATGCAATCGAAACAGGATAAGAATGCTCTGTTTTAGTTGCCATGGAATTGGGTCAGATAATAACCACACTGTTTCATATCCAAATGAAATTACAAGTGAATCATATCGTATAAGATACGATGTAATCAAAATCGATACAGTTATAATCGAACACAATCATAATCGATTTGTTAGGGTTGTAACAATGTGCATAAGATTCATATTGTTTTAACCAAATGCTAATACGGAAAGGCTGTTATGATAGTCAAAATGAAACATGCATAACAACATCCACCAGACTTTGCCATAGACTTCAATCGGTGAGTGTTACTCAGTCAACAGACATGACCAAAAATAGTAATCACAACCATCATCAAATCGAATCGTGATTAAGTCAAAAATAGAAACAAATCATAACCCTGGTCATAATCACTTTTGTTCCCAAATCAAATTTAAACAATATATGAATCGAAATGGTCAAACAAAACAATGCGAATCGAACAGTTGCAATCTGGTTATGCATTAACATAATGGTATTCGAATTGGTCAAAATACATGGAATATAAAATCACAACAGTTAACCATAATTGCCAACCATATCGTGTAGAATATAACCAATTCAAATCGAGCCATTGACTGTGTTAAAAATTGGAATACCAGAAACAGCTTGTGTTTAGAAAATATGTTAACAACTTCAATAAGCAACAGAGTATTCAATTCGAACCAAATTAAAACAATCAAATCCATAACACGATCAATCGAATCAAAGCTAAATCCAATCAAAACTTAAACGATAACGAAATTTGATTTATCAAAACAAAATTACATACAATAATGCATGCTTATGTGTCAAGGAAAATCCACGCTGTAACAAAGCTTATAATTTTATCATATAAACAAGTGATAGTCATACCAGTGAGGTTGTTGGAGCTATGCCAATTTTGAATTGAGTTGGGTAGGGGTTTAGGTAAAAGAACACTGTAAGGCACAGGTGGTACCGACTTTCTCTCGCTCACCACAGGCTTGTCAACCTGTGGTGGGCTTGAGTCCTCAAAATTATTGCGAATAATAAAATCATTCCAACAGTCTCGGTGCAACCCTAAATGACATACAACAATCATTTTAATCAACCCAAAGTGAAACAGGCTACTGTCGGCCTGGTTTCGTTTGTATCTTTTAGACATTTTAAACAGACTCCTATGCAAGTAGTAAGGCATATTAAGCTCATAGCCCATGAAAACCATCAGTAGACGAAGGTGGTACAAGAAAACAAACCCATACCTGCCCTCGCAGGTGATAAATTGTTTGGTTATCATCAACAGGTCATGCCAACATTGCTTGAGCATACTTCTGGGCAAACCTTTGTCACAGGAGCTCACCCTTCGTGACTGGAAGAGAAATGTCCATGGGACATCTTCCACTTTGCAATTTTTTGACCATTTTTTCCCAGTGACAGGCAGACCAGTAGCTAAGCTGAGAAATTGCTCGTCAATTTCCAATTGCACATCCCCAACCTTGGCTTGGCAGCCATCAAAGGTTAATGCAAATTTCCAAGCCATGCTAGGATTATTAGCCATCAAACTTTTGTATGAACGGGAGCCATCCGAATTCCTCAAGGCCATTGTAAGCACCGTCGAACATCAACAATGCCTAGCCACCATTGGGTTCAGCCCTCACGATCGGAGCCATGGTGCGGGCACATGGTAGGGTTTGGATTGAACATGACAACCCACAAGAGCAAAAATCGTATGGGCTAACAACTGCAAACGATGAAAGGGGAATGAATTAATGTACGCGTGCGAGGGTGGTGGGATTATCACCGCCATGCAACATAGTAATGGAAAGGTACAACGCTGTTCAATCAATCATAACCAAAATATTCGGCCAACCCAAGAATTAAACGGTGGGTGATATGTCAATACATCAATCTATGGTTTGAAACCATGAACGTTCAACGTTAAATCAAACCCAAAGTTTAAATACGTTCCATTGTAATAATTCAAACCATTAAATCAAAACCCAAATGTTAAACCAACGCGCCATTGCATAACTTCAAACTATTGCCATTCAATATGAAATCGAAACTCATATGTTACCCATGCGCTTGTTGCATAATGTGTAATCAAAGTTTATAACATTGTGACCAATGATTTTATAAAATCGACAAGCCAAAAGCTTAAGGATCACATTATATAAAACAATATTAACCATGGCCCTTATGAAACCAAATATAAGCCATAAATTTACATGCTGAATACCTTATCAATCATGTTGCGCAATCAAAATAAGAATAGTTATATGGACATAGTTCGAAAAATCACTCCCGCCACTTAATAACAAACCAAAGGTAAGTGCCTTTCAGAATATCAATGAAAAGATCATGACAATTCAAATAACGATGGAGGAGTTTTCATGCTTAAAGTCGTGAAAACTAAATTGAAACCAATTTGCAAATGTCACATGAAATGAAAATATCGTATTTGAAACTTTTCTCTAAAAAGAACTTGGCAGTTTGACTAAGTATACACAACTAAGATTGTGATCCAAGCACCTATTTTCGACATCGGTGAAATCCGAGAAGTACAATGACCACGTAGCAACGATAATCGTCGATCGTCGATGTATCATCGACATCGAGAAAAAATAAGGAGGAGTGTGCCAATTGATAACTATGTTCACGAAGAAGTTTTCAGAAAATTGCTGATATCCCATCGACGTTGATGAAATATGAGAGGGAAAAACACTAACATGGGCCATAACGAACCTTCAATCACCGATTACTGATGCATTGTTCAGAGTCGGTGAAATACCAAAGATTTAAATTATGGAAATTTCCGCATTGACACAACGTCGATCACCAATCGTCGATGCATTTTTGGCATCGAAAAGTTTCGAGAGGTGTAATACGGGAACATTTGTTTCAACATCTTGCCAATCGTCGATCCTCGATACTTCTTCAACATCGATGGGATAGGAGCTATTTTTCAAAGAACATATCTAATGAAAATACCTGATTCCGAATAAACTCTTAGGAGAAGGAGCCAAATTCAAACACCACGTGTCTTTGCCGCGTATGCAATTCATACTGCCTAGTTTCATCATGAGTCACCTTAGGTCTCCCCGTGTCCTATTTGCACTTCCAGGTTAGCATTTCCACATCAGCGTTGTACGACAAGTTGGATCAACATCATATATTTTGCTAAAATATATCTACAAACATTGTCTAAGAAAAATGCCGACCCCCGATCCACTCGTTTAAATTAGTAGAATGATGGGACATTTTCGGCACAAAATAAGATCGAATTATATCATTTAATAGACTAATTAATGTTTCGATCCACATACATTGTTGTCTCGCATGTCGATCGAATAACAATAATTTGAAATTGCTGATGAACCACAACGTAGCTCTCTTCAGCGTCGCCAGCCTATGACCACATTTAATCCCGAGCATAATTATGACCTTGGTGACAGATGGTGTAAAACTGCATTTACTCCCTGAATTGAAGAACTGATGCGACAAAGTAAGTATTCTCTGTGTTTAAATTATTAAGACAGTTTCGAACCCAAACATTTTGTACATAAGTTTCTCATTCTCAAAGGAGTCAAAGGAGAGAAAAGAGCGTCTCAAGTTTTGCACTCGATTCTCATAATTTTAAACCAAGTTAAGCTAGTGCGAAGAAGAGGTATGTATTGATTTTATGATTTCTACAGTCACGTTTATTTATATATCAGTATCATGTCTACAAGATGGTGTCTAACTCTACTCTTTCTACAGGAAAATTTCTCCAAGGAAGCCAATGACCAGATGCTCGCCAAGGGAACAAAATTGAAAGAAGCAGAGGTCGGTGAAGGATCTTCTCCCAATGCCGCGAGGTAGCTGGATTTTTCTACTAAAGTCGAGCCGGTCATCATATTGTCTACTAAGAAGGAATTTTCCCAGCCCCCTACATTTGATGACACAGAGGTGAGAACTAGGTCAAAGATGATGCTCTTGTAGTGGGGAGATTTGTTCAACATGATTAACTGGGAAGATTACCTAGAATTTATACCCCACAATGACCCAGACGTAAGGACACTTGACGACCAGGTTTTTCTGAACATTCGACAGTCATGCCTGCATATGGTAGCCTTTGTAACCCCATTCTTGTCCTGTATTGAGACCTTGGGGTGGATAATCTACCAGACAGACGTAATGAAATGCCTGATCAATGATGAAAATCACATATGCATATGTGTTTTTCTCCAGACGGAAGTCTAGAACTACTACAAGCTCAGGGAATAGGAGGAACGATTAAATACTGATTTCATGGTAAAATTATATGAGTTCCATGACACAAGTAGATTGATGGCTTCATGGTGGAAGGAATACAAAAAAATTACAAATTGGAGCAACAACTGGTATGGAACAACAAACCTAAGGGAGCCATACATTTATTTAATGGCTCTAATCTGTCGATTGTATGAGGAGAGGGATTGCACCAAGTTTTTAGAGCCATGGATGCCCCTGGCATACACTGTGGACATCTCTGGGAGTTACTTCAACTGGGGAGAAATCATTTCAAAATAATTGAGCACCAACATATTGCAGTCCCTGAGACCAAAGGATGGAGAAACATCTTCTTTTCACAAGGTATCGTACCTACTAGACGTAATCCGCACAAGGAACATCTTCGTAGGCATGAATCTGAGCTAGAATGTTGCCGAGCTACCTGTACATGTCTACCTCAACATTATCTGGGAAAAAAGGTACAAAAAATCCTATGATCTCATCTGTGATGAATTCATATCTTAGGGCTATTTTATTATTTTTAAGAAAGAATGCCCAAGAATTTCGGTAGCGGCCAAGAAAATGATCTCAAAAGAAGGCCACTGGTACCTATAGGAAACCACTACTTATATCCGGGTGTTTGGGGACTGCCGACACATCACATTTACTCCCCGCTCACGTCCCAGACCGACTCGCCATGGGATAAATCTATTACCAAACCATCCTGTAGGGCTATAATGCCACTCTGGTTAAAGACAAGAAGTGAGCGTTCATACCCTATGGTTTACATATAGGGTTTTACACAGTGAAGGATACTGCACAAGCTAAACAAGAAGGTTTGAGCCAGATGGAATACAGATTCCCCATAGGCTGATTTTTCAAACATGACTGTAGAGGCCTATTAATTCAACATGCATCACAAGTCTCCTCTTGCTGTCCATATGCACATTTTAAGTTTGAAGACAAAATCTTTATAGAATGTGCTCAGGACTGGGAGGAGGCACTACAGAGAAAAGCTAACCCCAATATGAATAGATTTAAAGCGATGAGTATGGAAGAGCAAGTTGAGACTATATAACAGTCATCTTAAGAAGCCCTTAGAGTAAGAGATGAAAGAAGAGAAATTGAAGCTACAGAGGCACAAAGGAGAGGAATGTTATTACTAGAAGAATCCCAAAGAGTCATACAAGGGCTGCAAGATGACTCCATGCTTGACCCTTTGATAGAACCCTTAAGGGTCACCCTAGTTAACATAAGAAATCTCTAAGAAGAGAAAATCAGCTCAGAAACAATTCTACTTGAGGGAACCGCCGATCCAGAAAACCCCAGAGTGTCGTAACCATAAGCCAGATCACCGATGATTATTCCATCCTAGCAGAAGATTCCAAGAACATCAGGTGAAATAGTTGCCCCTAACATTCTCTTTGATTTAATTACCATCTATGATGATGAAGATATATCGAAGATCTCGCTTATAACTCCAGTACCAATTATAGAGGAGGAAGAACTGGGGGGAACATCTACTCTAATTCCCCATGCTTCAATTATAAACCCTCTTCATGGTGACCATGAGGCTGTGAGTGTCCTAGACACTGAATTTCTAGACCTATCAAGGACTCCGAAAGACAACTCCAAGGATGAGATGGGCTCTAGTGAATAGGGAGTGGAATTGCAATAGCTAGAGATCGACACCTCAACAGCCTATCACCAAGTTAGTGTTGAACCTGTGCCCATCATTTCATCTTAGGCTGAAACACCACCAGCTGATGAACACTAGTAGAAGGTCAAGTCACCAGAACATACAAAAGCTTCCCCTGCTAAAGAACTACAAGAGCAAGTCATGGAACAAATATATACGACAGGAAGCCTAGGAAAAGCTATGACCTAGGGAGATCAATAGATTCTTGAGCCAGTGGATGAGGTCGCCAATATACAGGTGACCACTTATGATAGAAAGAGGAAAGTTGTAATGATAAGGACAACCAAGAAAAGGAGGCTCACGCTTGATAACACACTTATCATCACCACAAAAGAAACACTGCTCAGCATATAAAATGCTAAGACAACTGAGCTAATCGGTGCATGAATGGCTATAACTGATGCCACACTAGATCAAGCAAAACAAGACGAAAAGGAACTAGCAACCGAAAACAAGGAGTTGGACCATCTGCGCCATCTAGTGAAATATTAGCAGGACTCAACGCAAGCAACATTTATCTTGAAGAGTGAATTCCGAGAAGCATACACACAATTCATGAGAGAAAGAAATCTCTTCACCATGTGCGTAGCTGATTTTCAAAAAGACACTCTCATGGGGATGGAAACCTGTAAAGACATGGAGAGATGGTATGAAAATGTATACTAGGCTATGGAGTGAATCAATTATATTAGTGCAGTAAAGAAAGGCTGAGACATGGAAGAACATGGCATCTAAGTGCTGATGGATAGAAGCATTTCATAAATCAAGAAGGAAACCATATACTAGGTAATTATGGCCCAGGAACCTAAGTGAAAGATACAGGAAAGGTGGGTTGAGTGAGAGAAAAGTTGGGAGAATATCAATCGAGAGATGAAAGACATTGGTCATCCAGAGTTCAGCTCACCTGAAGACTTTATCGATTTTCATGACATAATCTAACGACATGCAAAACATGACTTAGCATGGGAAGTGAAGATCGCGCAGGTGGCGAGCATGACACCAGGTCAGGTAAATAATTTTATGGAACAACCGATCAAGGCTCAAACAATACTGCAACGTTTAAGTGCCAAGATGATTAGATATAGAGAACGGGAAATAGAGATAAAGGAAACCCTTTCATCCATGATGGACCAACACATATTCCCGCATGCTAACACATGCAAGGATCTCTTCGTCAAGTGGTCATAGTATGAGAAGAATCATCCACGCTATTAGAACCACTAGATGATCTCAAGAGAACAAAGAGATCAAGCACCGCATGTCATTCTTTTGTTTTAATTAACACAAACTTTTAGCATTTATTTTAAGTTAGTGATTCTTTATAAATAAGAGGATCGACCTTGTGGGAAAGGGTCGATGGTTTTGGGAAAGACCCTCTTTTTTGAGAATTGTAAAAGAATTATTTATGTGCAACTTTAATTTAGAAGTTTTGTTTAGAGCCAGAGAAAAAAATTATTTTCATCAAAAGTGTTATGTGATTGGATTGAGGAGGAACTACTTCCATCTTTGAATTCAATAGTTGATGTTGTAACGAGTAAGAGTTTCTGAATTTATTGATAAGCTATATTTTTCAATACTTTAAACAGTTCTTTTGTTCTAAATGATGAAAAGCAAATCATTGTGTTAATATGTGATTGATGGTAGAGCTAAGGAAACTATTTGTCTTGCACTGATCTTTATTACATGTGTATTTTCTTTCCATAATTGTCATCTCAGTCATTGTTGAAATACCAACAAGTTAACGTATTATTACTAGACTTGTAATAGGTGTGAATATCGTTATCCCAAGCACGAGGGTTATCCCAACATTCTTCAGTAGTTAATAATTTCATCTATCAGTTGGTTTATACCATCACCCTTATTTTATCAGACTTATCTAATAATAGAAAAGACAAAAAGAGAATCCTTTAACCTGAAGGAGGAACTTTCACAGAAAGATACCCTGTCAATCACTAGTAAATTCCATCGGTAAATTGGCTAGATCGAAAGATCTGGAGAACCATTCCACTCATCAAACATTGCAGAGTCTAATTGGGCCTCTAAGGTGGGTTTGGTTCCTACTATTGAGTCAAAGGATCTTGGACCCCTTAACAAGTCCCAGCATGGAGATTCTGGACTAGCTACACTGGAGCCCTGGAAGGAGAAGGACTTCCTGAGGGACTGCATGGCAATGCAGGGTGGGTGTCCATTTTCTTGGGTGGTGCAGGTTGGGTAGAAGAGAGTTGGCTACTTGGATTATTGTGAGTGCTAGGGAAGCCTATGAGAGATTGAGTGTTAACTGGTTTGGGTATACCAGTAACACTATGGAACTATCCTTGTGGATTCATAGCCCTCGCTCAGGGGTGACATTGTTATTGAGACTTGGAACAACAATGTCTACGGTTGGGTGGAATGTCCTTGGTCTACAACCAGTCGGTGGTTTTCTTCTGTAAAAGATAAGTGCTCTTTGTTATGGCATTATTTACCTATGTATGAATTATTCCACTATGTATTTATTTATCGTTGAATTCGATATGTTTAGAGTATGCATGCTTGTTGTGAATTGTTGTGCATGTCATATGCTTCATTGTTCTTATGTGTAGCATGAGTCTTGATCAATGCATGTGAATATTTCATGCATTCCATGTTATTTAAAGTTAGAGCAGGGGTCGAATTAGTCCAGAGAAGAGACTTGTGGTTAACGAGCCCAACCTATGGGTGGCGGGGTATGTTACAAGTTACATATGCTATACAAACTAAATTATAGAGACACCAAAACATTGGCCTAAACAACAAACTGGTAAAGCGGACATGCGTTGATCTTTGACAAGAATGTGGTGAACAGTGGTAAATAAATATATATATTTGAGCAAAGTACAGAGGCTGTGAATAAGAAATAATCACAACATTTTTTTTCAGACTTGTTTCAATATCCCAACCAACATTAAAACCATCCCAAACCTGAAGCAATGTTGTCCAACTCACTAAATTACAGACATCATTTGTGACAAGGTGAATTGCAGAGAAAAATGAAATTACAAAGAAAGTTTGAAGTGAAAGGATGAAAATGAGTGAGGGACAATGTGATATATATATGCATTGGCGCTGGAAAAAGGGTATAAGTCAGAGCTAACTTGAGTTTGGGGCACTAGAATGAGTTTTTCTTTGTTGAAGCCGACCAAAAATTGGATCAAATCATCCAACAAAAACTAGGGTCGACCTGTAATGTGATGCTAATCAATCAATATAAGTTAAGGCCAACCCTTATATGCCATAAAAGATTAATTTTGTAGTAAATAATGCAAGCAGAGCCGGCCTATGAAAGATTTTAAATACTTATTTGGTGTAAAATGGGAGCAAGGTTCGACTTAATAAAATGTAAATGACGACTTGTCCACCTTTGAAGGGGTAATTGGGGCTCGTACACCCACATTTTGAAGATTACTTGAAGAAGTTACATCGTTGAAGGTAATTTGGAGGCTGGATGCTACAACAACATCCTCTTTTGAGGGATTTGGTCCCCAATTTTTGGCACTGTGGCTTGAGAAGCCCAAATTTTGAATTATTTAGATTATTTTAATTATCGAAGAGGGTTTTACCCCCTCCTTAGGCTATATTAGTGGAAATTAGCTTAAATAATTATTATTTTAATGTAGGATAAAGTTGAGCCTTTCCCATATAAATAGAGAGGCACTTCACTCATTTTAATCATCACTTCTTGCAGGACTTTACCTTAGGAGGTTTGAAATTTTCTGAAATTTTCTTGGAACATTTGTCTTGGATTGGTGTTTTAGAGGAATAATTTTTGTCTTTGGAGCATGGGAGAAAATTTATTTTTATTATGATTTCTCTTGCAAAATTTGTGGATGATTTTTGGTAAAATATGGTTTCTACATATAACTTCTTGGATCTTACAAGTGTATTTCTTCAATTACTTACCTTCATTCAAAGAAATCTAATTATGAAGCCTTAGGAGGAGTACAAGGGTGTACAACCTCCACCAAAGCTCACTCTTTTGTCTCGGAAACATTTTTAAGCCTTGCTTCAAGGAATAGAAGGGCCTACACCCTTGTTGCAAAGGCTCAACTAGGGTATTTTTCCAGGAAGTAAAATGGATTACACCCTTGGAAATTTTAAACCCTGGTCTCATCACTTCAAACTTCTACATAGCTCCCTTTTTCTAGGTATTTCCTTGACTAGGGTTTTTGTTCCAGGAAGTAAAAGGGCTTCCACCCCTAGAAAATGTAAACCATAGTCTTGTTAGTCTCAACTCATGCAATGTACCCAACCACCCAGGCTGGGCCACACCGCACAAAACTCTTTCATTATCAGCTCTGATACCATTTTGTAATGTATCTAGCCTCCAACTACCCAACGTTACGTGCATAATAGACATAAAAATGAAACTTCTTCTAACTAAAGCAATTCTTTTATTGTTAACTGATTTCCTGTAGCTTACAACTACAAATTTAAAACAGATTTAGCTACAGTCTATAACCATAAAATAGATGCATCTAAAGCATGACAATAATCAACATGAAATGCTGCTAAATTGCTTATTACAAAAACATATAAGTCATTCTCATTTACGCAGAGTTCATGCATAGAAATAACACATGTTAATAACTCAGTACAAGATAAAACACATATCTTTAAACAAGAATTGTGTAACCAGTTGCTTGGGACGAACGTTCCACCCAACCATAGATTGATTGTTCCAAATCTCAATAGCCAAACACCCTCGAGCTGAGGCTAGTAATCCACAAAAGAGGGTGGTCTCTCACAATCCACTCACATCTCATAAAAGTCATAACCCAACTGATATTTTCCTACAACTATCCCTATTTTTCCACCTTCTCTCTTTCTCTTGACCTACCCAACAAAAGGAACGCACCATTCATTTATCAGGGATAACCCAAGGGATGTTTCATCCATTTATCAGGGTTAACCCAAGGGATGTACCATTCGTTTATCAGGGATAACCCAAGGAATGTGCCAGTTGTTTATTAGGGTCTCTTTGGCACAAGTAGCTAGGAATATTTCATCTAGGAAATCAAGAGAACTTGCTGCTAGGAAAACTATCAACACACCAACAACAAACACTTGTTATTTTAGTGCAACTCACACAAGATTTCACTCTTCAAGCCCTACAACATGGATTTTTAGTTCTCTATCTCCAATTCGCTCCAGTTATGCTCCAAATTTCACCCTCCATGGTTGTACCAACTCCAAGCTCTATTTCTTTCTCTCTCCTTTTCTTCCCATGCACAAAACTTGACTGACCAAAAATTACTTCCTAACCCATACGGATTTCTTCTCTTGTAGCTTGCCTTTCTTCACTCACACTCTTTCCCAAGCTGATTGTACTCAACCCCCATGTGCCCAATAACTCTAGGATGTGATCACTCTTACCCACCCTCTTACATTTATTCAATTATTGGCTTTAGAAACACTCAATCAGAAGGATGTGACCACTCACACCAATCCTCTTACATGTATTCAATGATTGGCTTTGGGAACACTCAATCATAAATCAAAAGGTTCATATACAAATCACAACTTTAGGAAAATGGGTTAAATAATATACATGTGTATTTCCCCCTTTGACCCCTCTTGTCCATTATCCTAGAAACTCCCCTCGCTTGTGGATTAATTCAACCCCCCATCTCTTGTCCATGTACCCTTAGTAGTTGGCATCACATTTTTATTATTAAAACATTGAAATACAATTCACATATTACATTGCTTGGTCGTAGCCACATATTACATCCACATAGACATTAATTAAAATTGGGATTATAATGGGGATGTTACATTCCCCCTCCCCTAAAATTGTGCTCCGTCCTCGATGCACTTTATACATACATACATACATACATACATACATACACATTGTCTTCTTCAAAATTGCCTTCTTCAAAATTGTCAAAAATTTATGGGTACTCTTCCCGCATGTTTTCTTCATGCTCCCATGTAGCATATTCAAGACTTTAGCATGTACATTAAACCTTTACCAACCCTATGGATTTTTTCCCGATCACTTTGACTTTCCCATCCAAGATATGTACTGGTTCCACCCAGAAATCCCCTTCGTGCTCCACCTGGATCACATTCCAATCTATTATGTGGTTAGGATCAAACACATATTTCTTTAATAATGACACATGAAATACATTATGCACTCTCATGGATGCAAAAAAAGATAATATGTATGCAACTGGCCCTATATTTTCTAATATTTCAAAAGGGCCACAATATCTCGCTGCGAGCTTCAGGAAACTTCCTAATCTTAGCAAACTTCTCTTTGCCTTCACTTTAAAAAATGCATGTTCGCCTACTTTAAAATATCTGAAAACTATATTCTTGTCTGCATAAATTTTATGCCTATCATGGTGTTATAGTGGGAAAAACCCCTTATGGAATACACTAGGTTTCAACATGTAGGTAGATATAACCATATAAAAGTCTCCTACTTTTTATAACTACCCCGAATATACCCCACATTCATCCATGAAATACAACATGAAAAGATCTGGTAACTTTACCTTATACTCCGCGTCTGGTGTCAATCCTTTCGCATTCGATTTCTCTGTTGACTACAAGTCTCCTCCCAAGGCTGAACTGCATTCAAAAACAAATAAACATGGAACTACAAACATGCATCTCAAATATGAATCATGGGTTAGATGTCAGTATAAAACATAAATCAAACATAGATATTTGACACATCATATTTCGGGACAGAAAAAATATTCCTTTTATTAATATCACAATGTTTACTTACAATGAGATCGACGAATGCTCCCCGAACCTGGTCTGGGCTCCTCTTCACCAAGGTCCAACTGCGCTTCCACATATCTTTTTCCTCTCACACTTCTTCTAAGGAAATGACATAGGCTTATTGTTCGTGCTCGAATCGTCGCCGGGTGAGCAAGAATGGGAGCACTAGCATGCCCTGTTGGGCTCAGCAAGGCAGAACAGGTTTGTTGTGGATCAAAATGGGTTAACAGTGAATAGAAAACAACACGAAATAAAATCTAACTAA
>SNQJ01S0045657.1:49175-62448 GCA_010110895.2 Picea sitchensis | reverse complement strand
TGTATGGGTTTCCTTGGGAAATATCTTTCTCTGTGTTTCTCATATATGTGACTGATGCTGAATGTGCCATTGTTTATTTCCCTGCATTATTTTGATCATCATTGAGTGCCTTGTAAAGATTTTAAAAGAAGCATAATTGTTTAAGCATGGTAAAAACTGATTCACCCCCCCTCTCAGTTGTCCAACAAGATTTTCTCATTCTACCTTACTTTGTTGTTCTAGAAGTGCGCTCTATACTTGGGTTAAAGCCTGGGTGGCTTGCGTTGTGTCTTCTTGAGCTTGTCGAAGGTGAGCTTCGACTTTATCAACGATCTGGTGTAATTGGGTGAGCTCATCATCTATTCCTGCTATTGCAACTGTCAAGGGCATAGTAGAAGCTACTTGGATAGACTAGAGTACCTACTGCATTCCTTGAAGTTCGCCCTTGATTTGACTAATTAACTCCTCCTGCTTTGATTCTTGTCTTTCTGCGATCTCTTGTGAAGCATCATTCAATGTAATGGTTAAGAAGTGAAAGTTGTCTGGTGTGAGGGTAGTATTAAACATAGTTTGGGTGGCCTTGGATTTCTTTTGGGATGAGGGATTTGGTGGGGTAGTCTTCATTTTCTTGGAGGGATCCTCCTCCTCTCTAGGTGGAGTAACCTCATCTTTGTTTTTATTGACTTTTTTCCCACCTAGTTCTTCACCATCACCTTCCTGCGCAGGTGAGATTGAACTGGTCTTCGTAGATGTGCTATGGATATATTAAAATTCATCATCCTTCTTAGTCTTACTTGGTCCAGGTGTATCTAGCATAGCTTCAGGGATTTCTACATCATACATTTCTGTGGGGTCCACTGGAACAAGGAGGTCCGCCGACCAATCCTTGGTAATCTGTTCCAAGTCTTCTTCTATCAATTTGTAGTACGATTGGAGCTGTTTTTTGTGGTCATCAACGCGTGCTGTGATGTAGGTGAAGTGGTTGTCCGCTCTGAACTTTATCAAAGGTCTAAACCTATGAAGTGTATTTGGACTGATGCGTAGTGTAGACTGGATTGCATTATTCAATTGGATGTAATAGGTGTGGAAGATGGCATTAGACTACCACTGTTTTCTCATGTCATTAGAGTACCATAGCGTATAGAAATTCATGACCAGTGGTTCGAAAGGCCTGATCTCTGGAAAAGTGGCACCTTCTGGTATCTCCCAAGCAATGAAGGTGATTAGTATGAGAAACCAACTAAAATGAAACTCGTACCCTTGGTCTTGTGCTTCTCTGCAATCAAGCTCCAGCTAGTTTACAAAATACTGTGCCGAATTCATCTGTAGTCCCTCGGCACACTTCCCTGCGAGGTCAACTATGAATCCAGTCACTTGGGTTGGTCTGTTCTTGCAAACTATCTTTCTCGTGATCATCTGACAGGTAAGGCACACTACACCATTTTGGATAGAGGCTACCTTGTAGCCTCACATGCCCTTCTCAACATCGCCATAAGTTTCCTTTATCTTCTGCACTAGTGCTCGGTTTGAAGTCTTTCCTGGGTAAAAATCCTATGGGTCAGGGCCTTGCATACTAAGTCCTATGATCTGATTGATCAAGGTCAGATCCACAGTGATGTGACGGTCCAGCCATAAGTATCCTCCGTGGTAGCAAGACAACAACAACTTGACACATGCGTTGACTTCCTGGTGTCTGCCAAAGTGTGGGATCTTCATTACATTAAGTACTGTGGACTGTGCGATATTGTGGGTCCATCATTGCTAGACAATCTTAGAATTCTTTCCTTTGGTTCTGGTTAAGTATTTATGTGGAGCTAACACGCTGTAAGCTTTACGATCTTCGAGGTTAAAATCACTAAATTTTAGTCCTACGAGATTATCTTGTTCAGCATGGACTGCGCACACCCCTTTTGGAAGGTACACAGTGATCAAAGCGTACTCAAATTCTCACGGTACACTATCACGATTGATGACACCTCTTAAGGAGGTAAGTAAGTCGACAGAATGCATGGGATACGCTTGGCATTTATGATGTCATCCTTGTGCTTAGTTCTTCTCTTTGCATCGGCTCGAGACGTCCCTGCTCGAGCGATTGATGGAGAGGCATGTACTCCTATCGTGGATGAGGCTTGGACACCAGTGGACATTCTTCTTTCTGACATGACTCTCTTAGTCATTAAGTCAATCAGGACTTCTTCAACTACTTTCTTAGTAGCGCTGAGCTCATCTGACATACAAGCTGGGGTCGACTAGCTCGGGTGTGAAAATGACTTCAGAGGCTATAGTGAATGATATGGAAACAAGGCGATGATCATAGGGTGAAGTAATCTCAAGTTTTGGGCTCAAATTCTCATTTAGAAAAAGTATTTTCGGTGCCTGGCGCGACAGACTAAGTAGGGAAACTTAGCAATGGTCTGCTTCCAACGGGTGTGAGGTAGCATTAATTGATGTTCTGTCTGCATGGTGGGATCTAACCATCTAGTGGTGAGCCATAAATGCACTCCGACCCATTCAAAATAACATCCGAACAATTATATTGGCTTCCAAAAACTATATTGCTTCACCATGTCGAAGTGACCCGTGTCGCTATTTTGATATCCCGACAAAGTTTGATTCCTGTGATTTTTCCTTCTGCAAAGTTTTCTCTAGACTCTTCTGTAACTTTTTAATCTTGGATTTCTTATTTCTTATCTTCCTGGCCTTTTTCCCAGTGATTTTTGTCTCGATCATCCGTTTTCCATTCTGATTCTTATCTTCTCTTATCATAGACACTTCGCAGTGCTGAGATTCTTTCTTCAAATCCAAGGGTAATACTCTTTCATGATACAGATTAGGTATCTTGCTATTTTGTGGTTCCTCTAATGTTCTTATAACTTTGATATCCAAGTCCTTGGTGTTCAATAGCTTAGGTCTGTTCTCTTATTCTTCCATCAAGTAGGAAACCCTTCTAGCCATAAATTCCATGAGTTCTTGCTTCTTCTGTTCTAGGGCTTCCTCTTCTTCTTTTCTCTGGATCTGGTCTTTTTCAATCCATATCTTGCCTAACAAAGCTGGAAATGGGGCATGGTCCTCAATAAATTTGATAACTTCGAATTCTTACTCTCTCGAAGCTCCATGGGCGCTCATAGCTATCTGAGTAATCCTGCCACATAGGGTTACCATTTTTTCTTTAAATAATCCTATTGTTCCTAGCGAAGGCACCAGAGCAGGCCTTCCAAGGGTTTCCCAAGTACTTTCTGTCATAATTTTCATCTGTGTTCCTTCATCTAGAGCACAGTCAATGTCAAAGTCTCCTATTCTTACTTCAATTTTCTCCTTTTCTTTGAAGATCTCTGACAAACTAGCATTTTTATGTTCATCCATAGTTTCTTTCATTTTCAATAACATAATCTTTGATTCTTTCTGGGGTCCTGCTATTTCTAGATCTTCCTTAGGGTGTCCTTTGTTCAGATTTATTCTTTCAATCTTAACAATCATTCTAGGGCAATCTAATACTTCATGCTCCATAGCCTTGAAACAGAGACAACTCGTTCTTCCACCAGGGAACTCCTTAGCTAGATGTCCTGGTTTTCTGTAGCTGTAACATAGGGTTAGTCCTTTCTTTCTCTTAAATGATCCCCATCTTCTTCTGTACTGCGCACTAGGATCATGGTAACTAGACGGAAAAAACTTCTTTCTAGGATCCTACATCTAGCTGTTAGTCCAAACATTCTTTCTATGCATAGATATAACATATCTATCATTATTTTTATCATATCTATTCATATCAAACTTTCTTCCATCTATTGATGCCCTAGTTTTTAAGCTAGGAAAAAATCTATCAAGCATACCTAAATTCATGTTTCAGAAACAAAAATTTCCACTTATCTTCTATAGAGCACAAAGCTTTCAGATCTAAGACCTTTAACTATTCTTACCTTTATCAGAGCACAGGGCTTATAGATCTTACCTCTTTCTTACAGATCTGACCTCTTTCTTGCAGATCTGACCTCTTTCTTGGCACAAAGCTTCACAGGTCAAGTAGAATACTATGCGCTAAGGCACAGATCTACGCACATAGTTTCTTCTTCTCTAGTTCTCAACAATCACAGTTTCGAGTCTCAGCAACGGAACCATTTGTCGGGACATAGGGGCAGACCCAGGGTTCAACGCTCAAGAGTGCACCAACAAAACCATAACTACCAACCCTTTCGGAAACACGTGCAAAGCAGATGAAGTCTCATCTGAGGTAGAGGTAGGGATGGTTGGAGTACTCAAACGTCTGCAACCTTAGTTGGGACCCAGATCTGTGATCACACACTTAGTGCAACACTTAGCATCAACAGTTCACTTAGAATCAACCCTTATCTCACTTCGCAGATAACACAGAACATCAAAGTATATACTTAGATCTAATCTTATTCCAGTACTTAACAACATACAACGTATTAGATTCAATAGATCAAACACTAAGCATCTTACATATCAGATATAACATGCATTCATATCTCATAGGCACAAAGCATCAATAGATATATCTAAACACATCAAAGCACTTAGCAAAGAGAGAGACAAACACATCAGGTCGAGGCATAGAGCACAACACACAGAGTTACCATGGTTCACCCCCACCCTGGGGCTACATCCACAAAGTCTTCTTCTTTATTATCTGGGCCAAGTAGTTACAACACAAAGCTTCAACAGTCCCAATTTCACACAGGATAGAAAATCTGCGCAGCTTGCTAGATCCTTCTTCCTTGCACTAAAAGCACAGAGCCTTCTACAATATCTTGCACTTAGCCTCTTACAAGATGCATAGAGCATTTATAGTCATTATGAGAACTTAGCACACTTACAACTCTATGATCACATATATCTAACTTATCACCTCTCTTACTTACTTCATCTATACATCTATTTATACATACAAAAGTGGGCCTAAATGTGGGTAAACCCACGGGCCGACATCCCTTTCCCGTTACATTAACCCAAAAACCCAAAAAGGACCCAAAGTGGGCCGAGATCCCGTGATCTCTTCGTCACATTGTGCTGCATCTTTGACAAGCTATCGAAGTCCCAAAATGGTCAAATATGACCAAGTATTTGTCAAAACATGGTCAAGGGCCAACAATTGAAAAAGAATAAAAGAATTCTATGTTACAAAGGAGGAACGAGTGTCGCAAACATACTAGTTTCAGGTGCAATGAACACACTAATGATCAGAGCAAGGATATCTATGCAAGAAAAGGACACTCAGGAAAAATCCTCCATGGGTCAAGGTGTCAAGATGCAGAGGCAAGGTGCTACAAGGCTTGTGTATAAGGCATGCTTCATATGGTTCAGTTGAGAGCAACATGGAGCTGGCATTAGGCCAAAGACGCAGGAATGCAAATGCGATTAATAAGACACAATGATAACACCCTTCGATGTAATTTTAACGAGCCCAAAGAAGGTAAGATCAATGATTTTTCATTTTTAGAGAATCTAAAAAAATGTAAAAGGGGACTCCATTGGGGTACCTTTTTCGAAGGTAGTCTAGTCGGTTCGAAAAAGGGGTAAACTAGCACCGAAAAGACGTCTATTCAAAACCATTTTAATGGGTGTGACAAAGACAAGATCACTCGACAATCTTTTCATATTTAAGGAGTCTGAAAAGAGATTAACTATGGACTCTGTATGGGATGTTCTTCTGGACCAATTTAACGAGTGTGAAGAAACAAGATCACTCGATGATATTTTCACTTTTAGGGAGTCTAAAAAGAGCTTAACTATGGACTCCGCGGGGGTTCCTTTTTCATAAAATTAGTCCCTCAGGCCCGAAAAAGGGTTAAACGTATACTTGAGAATACTCTTCTAGCGAACCGAAGTTCCTAGAGCGTACCTTTGTTCATACAGTTGATCATCTGGACTGAAAAAGGGGAAACTACCATCGGACAGATGTGCCTTCAAGTTTTAGTTTGGCGAGTGTGAAGGGCAACAAGATCGCTCAACAATATTTTCATGTTTAAAGAGTCTGAAAAGGGCTTAAAGAAGACTCTATCATTGTTTGGGAGTCCCAAGGGTGAGGTCAAGAGTGATTGTGATATCATGCAAATGAGGCTCAAACTCGTAATCAGGACAAAACAAACAAGGAATCCTGACCCTATAATCATTAACAATGACATGGACACCAAAAGAAATGGGGATCTAACTAGGGCATCCATGTAGAAGTAGGCTCTACCACTAAATTACGACACTTCTAAAGCAGCAATGATGGTTCTATGTCACAACTCGGTGGGGTTGATCCTATGGCAAAGTGAAAAAGACAACGAGATGCAAAAAGTGGAGGTGGAAACCTAACTTAGATGCAAAAGGTTGAAAAAATGACTTTTTACCAAAGGACCATCAAAGATGACCCAACTCTCCATAAAGTTTCCCGATACCAAAAGTAACCCATATTGTAACATCCCAAAAGAAACTCAAGAACCATACTAAATGATTTTCAAGCTAGAAAAAACAACAAAAGGGTCCAAAAAATGACAAAAAGGGGCCAAAACATCTATAAATAGAAGCCGGCAGCTCATTATCACCATTGTAAATTGAGAATTGACCAAAAAGTAAAAAACACCCCTTTGCCAAAATATTTGATTACGGGAGCTTCAGTGGACGAAACGAACTTCTTCTTGGACCAAGTAAGTACAAACTACCTCTTCTTGCATTCCCATGTTTTCATTTTTCATTAATTTGGGTTTTGGGGGGGGCAACATAGCTCTAGAAAAGGTCGGACCTACATGTACATGGGTTGCCCAAGGACAACACATGTATGCATGTGGGCAGAAAATAGCTTGCACGTGTGCATACGCGACTATGCTCAAAACAACCCGCGTACACCCCTAAACATAAAGAAACAGATGAAAAATAAGAGTTAACTCCCCTTCGAAACTGTCATTTTGCGGGATGTATGTTCATTCGAGAGAAAGGGAGCATGAGGACATTGATTCTTTGGTCACAGAAGATCCTGTTGCTCTTGCCACATTGGCACAATGTGGTTTTTTGAAAATTTTCCAGTGTCCATTCATGTGGGCACAACCGAGGTTGCTTAATGCCTTGGTAGATTAGTGGCAACCTGACATGGAGGATTCTATGCTCGAGGGGCAGTTGTTAAATCCAACGACTGAGGACATTTATTTTCTGACTGGCCTTTCAAGGAGAGGGGAACCAGTCAACCTTCATGTTTTTCCTCCTAGGCCTCACAACATTGAGGAGTTGATTGGAATCCATTGCAAAGCCGGCACAGATAAAGTGGGTTCTCAGGTGCCGATCCACAAGATTTCAAGCCTATCACTAAAAGTGATAGTTTTACTTATCAGGTGAATCATTGTATATGTGGCCTTACATCAGGCCTCCCAGGTGCACATGCATTGTGCAGTTCAGTGCTTAAATGAACAATTTTTCGACTAGAGCACAACCATGCTAGATTGCATGAAGAGACAACTAAAAGAGTGTCAGGTGCGGAGAAACAAAAAATTCAGATTCGGGACTATTCTTTGTTCTTTTTTGTTCGAGAGGTTACCCAGTATCAGTCCACAAGAGATAGTACGAGGGCACGTGACCTCTCTCCCAGTAGTGTGCAGATGGGTGACATTGTTTCCGCGACAGGGGGGAGGGAGGACCATTGAGGCCTTCGATGATAAATTTTTCGACTAGTGGTCTTGGAAGATTACGACTATAGAGGACTACCCCTATGTTGGGATAAACTTCTCCAGGGATCCTGATATGCCTGTACCTCCAGGAGAAGAATGAGGAGAGATAGGTATGCTTGTTTTTTTTCAATGTTATTTAATTTTTATTTCTTTTGATATATATCATTTTTTATGTGTACCGGAGTATCTAACAACTATGTATCTATTTATGTTTAGATGTGGGACCATTGCATCCAATAGACTTCTCGAGGACCAGGCACCTTCCTTGACCATAGGTAGGACCAAACACAGCTGGCGGACCAGTAGCAGCAGGGGGACGTCCAGCTGGAGAGGCTGAGAGAGTTTTGAGACGGGTGGAGTGGAACTTCACTACTCTCACTCGCATAGTTCCTATGGTAGAGGTCGAGGATCTCCCACCATCGATGCAAACTCACATAGTTGGGGTACCATAGACCTGGGTCCATCTCTTTTGGTGTTTGGCTAATTCCGTCGTTCAATACGGCAGGGCCAACAGGCCCTGCCCTTAGCTAGGCTGGAGTACTTACGTGCCGAGGGCATCTTTGTATATTTTTGAGGGCATAAGCCCCATGACTCTTACTGGACATATATTTTTGAGGTGCTTTTGCCCACCTATGTACTCTAATACTTTTGATATATTTATGCATATTTACATCTTTTTATGTCTTATGGATTACATTTATTTACAAATGTATTTACATGTGCATGTGTGTGATTTTCCTTACATGTGTGCAAAATGACAATCTAATACATGATTAGCTAGAGTATCTGTGATTTGATTCAATCTCCTAGGAACATGGATGTACGTAATGTAATCAAAGGTTCATTCTAAGAGACGTATCCTAAGGAACCATTGGCATAGAGTAGGATCATAAACGTGGTAAACCCCATTTAACTGGGACACAACCAGTTGAGCGTCTAAGTAGACCCGGAGGTGAGAGATACCATGTGACAAAGAATCACGAAGCAACTCTAAGACTGCATTGTATTCGAAAACATTATTTGTGGCATCACTTAAACAAATACCTCCTGAAGATAAAAACTAGCCTTGAGGTGTGAAAATTACCCAAGCTGCGGAAGCAAGCCTCCGAGTGTTCCAGCTAGCACCGTCTACGAACCCAACGAAGACCTCTAATTCACTTGACATCTACCATAGTGAAAAATATGACATCAAAAAATGACACGTCCATTAAAAAAAGAAGACAAAAACTAACTGTATGAAACTATACATATGTACAAGAAGTCACCCAAGGTGACCCACCTATGAGTAATACTTCTTGAGGTAGAGCCCATTTCTAGGCTCTGTCAAAAAATTTCCCTGAAAGTCCACCAAACAATAAGTTCCCTTATTTAGAACCTCCTTCACGATGAAAGGTCCAAACCACATGGGTTTGAACTTGCCTACCCCCAGGGGATCCTTATCTTGGTCACAGACTAGGACAAGGTCGCCTTCAGAGAAAATCTGAGGACGAATGGACCGATCATACTAACACTTGAATATTTTTTTGTGAGCCTCGTTAGACAAGGCCGCATCACGATGCTGCTCATAGAGCTGCTCGAGATATAATAAATGCTCTTCAAGTGGTGAAGTGTCTGGAAATAACTCTTCTGCCAACTTTAGAGATTTGATCTGACGCTCTATTGGCAAGACTACTTCCAGCTCATAAACGAGTTGAAAATGTGAAAAACTAGTTGCAGTCTTAATAGACGTTTGGTAGGCCCATAATGTCGAGTATAACATCAAATGCCAATTTGACTTGGCTGAATTGATCATTCACCGTAGAATAGTCTTGAGAGATTTATTCACAGCTTCCACCTGACCATTCGCTTGTGGGTAGTAGGGTAACGAATGTTCTTGTATCAACCCAAGCTTTGACGTTAACTCATACATCATTTTATTCTAAAAGTGACTGCGATGGTTAGTGACAATCTCTCTTGGGACGCCAAACCTTGCTATTATCTGGTTAAACAAAAAGAGAGCTTCTGTCTCACCATCATCTTTGAATGTTGGCATAACTTTGACCCATAACTTTGACCCAGTTCATGAAGTAGTCTACTGCGATGATGATATAATGATGCCCCATTGTTGAAGGGGGGTTACATGTAGTGTAATCAATCCCCCACTTGGTGAAGGGACCAACTGTGATGACAGGAAACATGGGAGTGGGATGTGCCCTCATCTTCCGAGAGAAGATCTGACATTGGTGGCACTTTTTTACCAATTCAACACAATCTTTGATTAATGTCAGCCAAAAGTAATAATCTCGTAGAATCTTTTGGGCTGTTTCCAACCCAGACAAATGACCACCACATGCTCTAGTGTGGCAATCGTTAAGAACTATTTCCACTTCTTCATGAGTGAGACACCAGCGAAGGATGCAATCTACACCTTGACGATACAAAGTGTCTTCGAGTATGAGATAGTTCTTTGCCTGATGGCGTATATGTCAATGTTCATCATGAGAAGCAGAGGTGGGGCACTTCAAAGTATGGATATAGACAAGTATATCTCCATACCAGGGTTCTGAAGACACGATCAAAAACATGTCTCCTTTAAGAGGCGACTCTTCGGGTATAACCGAAAGTTCCGAGATGAGTTCCGCAAAGACCAACAACTTTTTGGATTTTGCTGAAACAAAATCCAAGTCAAATTCCTAGAGGATAACTATCCATTTACTGATATTTCCACCGCTTACACATCGTGTCAACATGTATTGAAACACATTCAGAACAACAATGACAATAGTCCTACAAAACAAAATGCAATGATGGAACCGCTGGACAACATGGACTGCTGCCAACACAAGTTTTTCAACGTGGGAATAATTGAGTTTTGGTCCAACCAGGCCTCGACTTAGGTAGTAAATCACATGTTCTTCAAGAAAATCATCCTCTTGAACCAAGACCATACCGATGGTCGACTCTGCTGTAGCCAAGTACAGTAAGAAATCTTTATTATAATTAGGTGGCCAAAACAGAGGGGCAGATGTGAGGGTGCAAACTCTTCGAAAGAGCATTGAGCGGCTTCGTCCCAATGAAAAGGAATGTCCTTCTTCAGTAAACGCATGAAACCTTTTGTGATCTCAGCATAGTTCACGATGAAATGCGGTAAAAAGTTCACTTTACCCTCTAAACTATGAAGTTGAGGGATTGTGCATGGGGGAGGCAACTGAACTATCACCTCTACCTTGAGAGGATCGACCATGATCCCTGTTGGTGAAACTATGAAACCTAACAGGTGACCCGACGTCATGCAGAAAATGTATTTGTTTGGGTTCAAGTGAATCCGGTAGTAGCGACATCGCTCAAAGATAAGTCGGAGGTGTGCGGGCTGATTAACTCTCTTACGAGTTCATGATGCTAAATCATCAAGATAAGCCTCGACTATGTGTTTAAGATCGTGGAAAGAAAAATACATGGCCCACTAAAAAGTAGCTCCAACATTGTTTAGACCAAAAGGCATATTCCGGTAAGTGAATGTGCCCCACGGACAAATGAAAGCGGTTTTGTGTTGGTCTTCGGGCTTGATCTGTATCTGATTGTATCCCAAAAAACCATCCTTGAAAGAAAAGACCTCACAGCCTATGCATTCATCAATGATCTAGTCAATAAATGGAGTGGGGAAATTATCCTTTAGACATGCCTTGTTCAAATCATGGAAGTCCATACATACGTGAATCGTACCCTATTTTTTGTTGACTGGAATGGGATTTGACACCCATTGAGTCAATTGGACGAGGTAGATGAAACCATCTTTGAGCAGTTTCTCTACTTCAACCTTGATAGTTGCTGATTTCCTAGGATTAACCAGACGAAGCTTCTGCTTGACCGTCTTAGCATCAGGATATGTCGTGATTTCGTGTTCGATGATTCTTGGATCAATGCCTAACATTTCCTCGTAAGACTAGGAAAAAATGTCGTAGAATTATTTAAATAAATCCATGTAGATTCGAATCTCCTCGAGGGAACAATTAACTCTGAAGAAAAAATTCTCCACGATGCCAGGGGTTCTGGAGATATCGAGAGGTATCGTTTTAGCAATGGTTTCCATATTAAATTCATCATAAACAACATGTGTAGCCAAAGGATTAATATTACAAGACCTATCTCTAGTCATAGTCAAAGTGAATTCACCTGCTTCAATTCTCCTTAACTCTGGGAGGAAATAAGATCTGTGATGGAGATCATCCCAGGGTCTGTCCGGACTAGTCATTGCCTCAATAATCACCTCATCTGAGGGAAAGACTAAGTCTAGAGAATCAATATCAGTGAGTGAACCCATAGCCCAAGTAGGCTCGAGAACTGGATCTAACTCATGTGTGGGATTCAGATTGGGGTCAGCGGAATCTTGCTGGAATATAGTGTACGCAAATTCTACAGTGGAAAAGAGCATGGCCATGCCATGGTGCCCTATCCCTTCCATCATGGCTGATGGGGAAGGAAGAGTCCACAGATCGTTAAAGTAAGTCATACAAAATGACGAGACTTGAAAAATATCAACCTTAGGCTGGTTGGGGGAGCCGATATGAACTTAGCATCGCCAAAGGGAGGCAGGTAATCGAAAGTACCCATCAAAGGAGGGCACAAGGTAACCCCTATGTTGATGATGTTGGGTTGAGGGTTATCAATCACCAAGACCATGGATGCCCCTGATGAAGGGTCAATATGGGAGAAAGACAACTGATCAATGGACACGATCTGGCCCTCATGTGGAAACAACAAGACTTGAAAAATTGTAGCGATCATTGCTTGCATAACATAGGTCCAACTCCTTCTTAACAAGAGATTATAGTCGAGAGATGCATCAACCACTTCAACCTCGATGCACACGGTCTTCTCCCCTAACTGCACGGGGAAAGAGGGGATGATTCCATGTGGTCGAAACAAATGACCGTCGAAAGTGGTAAGAAGAGTAGGTGACAGAGATAAAACGGGTTGGCCTATGGCCTTCCAACATGCCAACAACATCACACATGTCGAGGCATCCTCATCAACCAACATGCAGAAAATGTTCCGGATATAAGTTTTCATGGTGTAAGCCACTACTATCTGAAACACCACGTGGTAAGGGAGATGAGGTTTTAAGTCGTTCATATAAAGCATGATTATTCCTGGATTACAAGTCTTAGTAGAGCCTAAGGCAGCCAACAAAGCCTTTCTCTGGGAAGGGCAGCTCTGGAGGACCTCTAGAGCGGACATTGCACAAGGAGTTTGAGACAAATCGTCCACCATAAAGTAGTTCTGAGTGGACCTTGCGTTTGGGTTGTGGGAAGCTTTCTTGAATGCACATTTTGGGATGCGTGTCATTGTTTCACCCAACATCTTATCAATCTAGAGAGGAAGAGGTGGGTTTTCATCTTCTTTAGCCTTCTTAGAGGTTTTTGGCATTCCATAGTCATGCGTCCTAGTTGCTAAATCAACGTTACCTTTCAACATATACACATTCGCAGATGAAGGATTACTTGAAGACAGAGTGTTAAGAACCAAACAACAATATAGCATAGAAAAACCTCAGGAAAAGTACTCAACGCCTTGAAAAAGAGATAATTTCAGATAATAAGCCTCTTCGAGGGGGCAACCTCCTTTTACCCCACTTAAATGTTCAAGTACAAGAT
>SNQJ01S0045657.1:29123-49165 GCA_010110895.2 Picea sitchensis | reverse complement strand
GGTTTGACAAATTCTCCAACCACTTTCACGAGGATGATGGACGATATCCTGCGACCCTTCACCAATAATTTTGTAGTGGTGTATCTGGATGAAATTCTAATTTACAACAAGACTTGGGTCGAACACTTGCAGCATATTCAGTAAGTTCTGCACACCCTGCGGCAGCACAACCTATAGGCTAACTTGGAAAAATTCTCCTTCGGCATGGACAGGGTCGATTACCTGGGCTACATCATTGATCAGCATGGTGTACATGTGGATCCAAGTCATCCATGACTGGCCAACCCCAACAACACTCACTAAGCTTTGAAGCTTCTTGGTCCTTGCCAATTTCTACCACAGGTTCGTGTTGGGTTTCTCCCATATTGCATGGGTCCTCAGCCAAATAAACAAGGGTGCTGGTAAGGAGAAATTTGCATGGGGCCGGTCCCAACAACAACTGTTCGATGATTTGAAGCAGTTCTTGTGCTCAGCCCCAGTACTTTCACTACCATACCTGCAACATCCTTTTGAGATCGAGATCGATGCTTTAGACTATGTTGTGGGTGTCGTTCTCAGTCAGCACGGCTACCCTGTGGCCTATCATAGTGAGACACTGTTAGATATTGTTCGTAAGTACCCTACTTATGACAAAGAAATGTACTCCATTGTGAAAGCATGCTGCCAGTGGAGACACTACATTCTTGGGAAGGAGACATTCATCCACACTGATCATAAGTCACTGCAGTTCATGCAGACATAGGGAAAATTATAGAATGACTGCCATCAAAATTGGTCCACATACTTGCAGAAATTCCATCTCAACATCAAGTATAAAATAGGAAGCACCAATCGCATCGCTGATTGCCTCAGTAGATCGCCAGTTGTGGCACTCACCATGGTGCTAGACTCTTGTGGCCATGCAACATATGGATGGCCCCAACTCTATGAGACATACCCTGACTTCACCCCCACCTACCAAATGTTGGGTGCAAATGCAGTTGTTGATAATTTGCATATTCAGGATGGGTTGTTGTGTCATCTGGGCCATATCTGTGTTCCATCAGGTGAATAAGCGAAGCTGATCTGGGAAGCCTACTACAGTCGGGTGGAAAGACACTTCATCATTGGAAAGACAGTGCCGATGCTATAGAAACATTTCTACTGGTCGAAACTTCGAGAGGAGGTCAACAAGTATATCAGGTCCTGTACTTCTTGTGCCATTGCCAAAACAACCACTAAGAAATAGGGCCTATACACCCATCTTCCTACTCCTGACAGGCCATGTGAATCCATCTCAATGGACTACATGTCAGGACTCCCATCCACCAAGTGGGGAAATGACTATGTTTTGTGGTTGTTGATCTCTTTTCTAAGATGGCGATTTTGGTTGCCTGCAAGAAGAGCATGACAACAGAGGTCGTTGCCAAGCTCTTCTTTGAATGAGTCTAGGTACATTTTGGAATCCCACAAACCATTGTCCTAGATTGGGATAGTCGATTTCTTAGCACATTCTGGTCGAGCCTTTGGTCACTGCTGGACACCAATCTCACCAAATCCACGACCTTCCACCCCCAGACAGATGGCCAAACCGAGGTTGTAAATCGAATGATTGTGCATATCCTTCACATGTATAATCCAAAGAACCCTCGCACATGGGATAAGAGCCTTCCTGATGTCCAACATAGCTACAACCGAGCCCTGCATAGCTCAATCGACCACAACCACTTTCAAGTGGGGTTGGGATTCCAACCATTGGGACCCATAGATGTTTCACTTCCCCTTACGGTCACCTCGACCGACTCATCTCCTTCTCCAACTGAATTTGACAAAGCCACCTGGTTCATTGAGAAGATCCATCACATTTGCCAATAGGTTTAGGATATCCTACAGAAGTCTAATGACAAGTACAAACAACACCATGATCAACATCAGGTGCCGCATAAGTTTCAGGTGGGTGACAAAGTTTGGTTGCACTTGCAGAAATAACGCCTTATAGGACCCCATCGGAAGCTTCGCCCACTCTGTTAGGGGTCTTACACTATCACCAAGGCTGTGGGGGATAATGATTTTGAGCTTAACATTCCCCCTTTCCTTGGTTTTCACCTAGTGTTCAACGTGGATCTCCTTCGCTCTTATTTCCCACCATTATTGGACACCTCAGAAGTAGCAGAACAACTGACAACAATAGAGCTCAACCCCGAATTCCTACAACAGGAATCCAATGATCATATTGTGGACAGACAGATCAAGGGTACTCGACAACAAGGGATCCAACTTTATCAAGTTGTCAAAGTAGGGCAGCTCCTGCACCAAGGCAAGTGGCTCACCCGGGGCCAAATTCAGCAGAAATTTCCTCATCTGATGGGGAAGATCAATGCAATGGAGACTAGTGCTTCTTAAGGAGGGAGGATTGATCTAGATGGATATCGGTGGCCACCCACCTTTTCCAACTGGCTCAAAACAATTTTCTGACAATTTTAGCAGTTTTAATTTTCAGGGCCATTTTGAGGGCCTAAATGAAGGTTTTTCGGGATCAAACTCCTCAATGATAGTTGAAGGAATTATTGAGCCCCAAAAATGAATATACTCTACGATACCTTTCCAACAGGCTATCACATGCCTAAAACAGAGATTGTATGCAAAAGTTACGACCTCGGGAAGTTGATGTACTAACTTACCCAAACGGGGCCCACATGACTTTTGGCGCTTCATCTCCTAGGGTTAGGTTTTTGGATGTCTAGTGTTTTAGGAATTATTTCTCATTGTAAAAAGGCCTTCAGAGCCTCATTGTAACCTTCTTCTTGCGAATGCACGCTACTGTCACATCTCTTCTCAGAGATAAGCCGCCACCATTCCAGCAAGCTTGTTTCCACTGCATTTTACAGTTTCAGCTTATTTCGTTATTGAATAGAAAGCCATTTTTACTATATCTTTGTTATTTTGTGTTAAGCACCTATTAATAATCTGTATTCATTTCGTTCTGCACATAAAATCCGTATCAGCTGTTGAGCTGTCATTATCGCTTCTTCTTCTGAAAAGGCCCCCGACGTTGCTATGTATTTGGATAACTGAGGTACCAAAGACTTAAGGAACCACTCAAGAAGGAATGTTGGTGGGATCGATACTTTTATCAAACTCTTCCATCATCTCCATTCTCAGATGTGATCTGATATATAGTCCACCTTTGTCTACTCAAAGTTGGCCAACAATTCTGTGTCGACGTTGTATCTCACAGGTAATTGAAAATGGTTTAATAAAACCATTGCCAATTCGCCAAAGGTAGAGTATCTTGAGCGGTCGAGCTCAATGTACCATTTTGCAACACTCCCGATGAGAGTGTGTTGAAACAAACACAACTGGATGAATTCGTCTTTCAATGAGTTAGACGAGCACCATAAATGGAAGGTAGTCACATGATCGCCTGGATCTTCGTTATGCTTAGCTTCAAACTTTGGAATGTTTGAAGGTAGCTTGGTTAGCATAGGAGGCCAACATGGATCGTGATATATGGGGTCGTTTAATAACCTTCTCAAGTCTGGCAATTGTAAAGTTTCCAGAAATGGTAATTTGGGTTGTTGATTATAACCAGGGAAAAAGGAGCTCGGATTTTAGCTGGCAATAGGTTGCCAGGAAAAGTTGGTTTGCTGGCCAGGGTTCTGGTAATAACCATGGATGTGACCAACGTAAGGGTTCTGTGCTTGTTGAGATGTCATTGACTGACTCCCATAATAAGATGTAGAATTTTGGGCTTGTGTTACATTCAAAGGATTTTGGGAAGGGCTGCCCCCTGCCGATCCGATGGGCATAGGTCCTGAGCCTTGCCCGAGGTTCCATTGTCTATGGAAGGGGTTGCCCCCGGTCATCATCCTTGATGAGGGAACTGATCCTTGCCATGGATTCCAAGGTCCTTGTGAGGAAGGAATTCCTGAGTTTTCCCCCTATGCAGGAATAATACCCTGCATAGGATTTTGTTGTCCATAACCATGTATTACACATTATTTTCATCATCCCTATGACCGTTAATGATGTAAACCTATCTGTAGTCTTCAGAGGGGTCAGTGACATGAGTTCCTGAAGGAAGAAGAGAGAAGAACTTTTCCTGAGAAAAGAAGTTGCATTTTCCTTTGTAAAAACCCTATAAAAAAGGAAGTCCGCAAGTTGCATTATAGCTAGGGTGTGAGAATGCCTGATTCTTGCAGGCTACATCATAACTAGGTTGCGAGGAGTTTGTAGTCTTCTCTATAGGAAAGGTGCGAGAATGTTTACACGTGGGAAAAACAAGTGTTTTCTCGAATCTTCTAGAAGGAGAAACTTCCATGGTGAGGTGGCATCCAAATGGTTTGGATCTTACTCGCTTTCCTGATTTAGTGGGATCATCCTAACCTCCTCATCTTATCCTCTTCAACTTATAAAAGGAGAGGAGATCTCATGAAGAAGGGCTAAGTTGGATCTGGCTTGGAATTATTAGCTTGGTTGGAGTGTCTTTGAGTTTTGCCTTTGTCAATATAGATTGTGAATATTATTAGATCTATTCTCTCAGAATTCTTGGAATGGAAGTGTGTGGGGAACAAAGGACAGTTGGAAGGGATCTTATGACATCCAGGCCATGGTTGTAATCTCTCTTTCACATTCAATATGATATAGTAATATGATTCTTTCCTATAAAGCTTGTTATGTTTTATTGTAAGATTCCTTGATCACATACATAGGTTTATATTGAGTTTATGCTATTGCTATCACTTTGTATGGTTGTGTTCTTTTGTAGGTTCATCATTGTATGAGCATTATAACGGATCTAGGATGGCGATGGCGAGAGGAAGCAATGCTTAAATGGTATGTCACTTATTTCTCTTTAGTTAGTAAATTCAATATCTAAAACTTAAGGAAAGTGTCATGTTCTGGTGTGTTTTTCTCTAGATCTAGGTGGGTCTAGGGAGATTAGTTAGCGTCCGCATATACTGATTTATCCAATAAAAAAATTGGCGACTCCACTAGGGAACAGATTGTTTCCTAGTTAGTCTAGATTCCCTTGCTTTGATTGCTTGTTTTTTGATTTCTGAGTCCGTGGGAGATCCATCCAGACTCTTTGGATTTGAAAGTTCACTTAGAATATTTGCCCTTTTTCCAAATTCCTTTTGCTTACAGATGTTCCCGCACTGTACCTGTGTATGGCCTACAAAAATCCTTGATTTTTGCACCCTGTTGTTCAGTCCAGTGCGACCTTCTCGCACCCTACCTGTGTCTAGACTGCTAGAATGCCTAATTTCCACACTGTAATATACTACTAGGCTACGAAATCATTTGTAAACTTTTTGGATTGGGATTTGTCATATTTTGATGCCCAGTTTTGTTTTGATCAACTAGATTGAACTTTTGGATCCTATATTGATCTGCTTATAGTCTGCTTGACATCCTTTGAGTTGCTTTTAGCCACCTTTGCTTTGTTTGGTTTTGAAAGATTAGTCTCTTGCTTTGAGTGTCTTTCAATTACAAAGCATTTGTTTTCTTTAGGATTGTTTAGGGAAAGATCAAATTTCTTCTGAATAATTCGCTTTAAAAGAAAACTTTTAGTTTGGGTTTCTTTGTTTTAAGAAAGTTCATTATTGCTTTTAGTGAAAATTTTGAAACAAAAAGATTTAATTTCTTGCTTTATATTAGATTGGGGGAATCCTTGCATTTGTAGTAGCAAAATTGAAATCATGTATTGGTATACAGTCTCTTTGAATCATTTCTTGAAGATATTGATATTGATGAGTTTTAAAATTTTGGGAGATCGTGCATATGGGAATGATAAATGTTTTCTCCTTCTCGTAGCATAGATTTCATCGAAATGAAAAGGTTGCATCTTGATCTCTTTGCATAACTTTTGAGTCGGTCAAAACACCATATTTTCCATGCCATTTTCCTCTTGAGTAACAACAGCCATAAAATAAATCGCTTATAAAAATTGATTAGACATTTTTATATTTTCTGGTAGAAAACATACATTAGATTAGTTGTAGGGCTTTGGAATAGGTGTGAAATATAACTTTCCAAAGATGCAAACACACATAGAATCTTGAGTTAGGGAGCAATGAAATCCACTTATTACATTTTTTCCCGGGAATCCCTTCTCACACAAGGGTCAATCATGAGGTCGCATTGAGACTAGCAGAGTTACTCACCCTACTTTGTTGGTCTTGGTGTAGAGATTGCATGTATTATGGGGGTCGCTTGAAGGTATACCCACAATTATGAGTGGCATCCTTTCGAGTTGATTTCAGGCTAGATACCCTACCTTTGTGTATGGATTAGACTGTTGACTATTTCCCCAGGCATCACTGTAGTAATTGGTAACCTTAGTGGCCTATCTCTTTAGGGTCTTTACACAAGCTGATTGTGGAGGGGAAAGTCTTCACGGTACCTGGAATCNCTTGCACCAGTGTGTAAGTTCGTTAAGCAGGTTGTCAACGTAATTTTTCCACCCGCTCTATCTCAGCCCCTTCTTACTTTGTTCCAGCAACGTTGGATTTCATCACCAACTAGTGCATTCATTGTGAGAAGGTTTTGTTTTCTTTCTTGCTTACTAGATTTTTAGCATATGCTGTTTGTTTTCCCTAGTGGACTCTAGGTTGGATATTTTTTTTAATGGAGTCAGTTCCTGAAATGACCAATGAAGGAACCCCTGCTCCAGGGAAACCTTTTGTTTTTCCTTCTTATGGAAACATTGGTTCTCCTCACATTGCTACTTTGAGCCTTCCAGGTCTCACAATTGGATTATCGGTATGGTTGTTTTCTACTCAGGTAATCTCGAATGCAATTAGTGCTTCATTTTTAAGCACTTCCCCCCAAGAACATCAACCTCATGTTGATCCTTCACCTTCTTCACTAGTAAGATCTTCTTCGCCTTCTTCACTTGCAAGGTCTTTTTCTATTTCATCTTCTTCGCCGAGTGAAATCTCTAAAGCTAGTAAATCGACGGATAAGAAGAAGAAGAAAAGGAAGAGTAAGAAGAAGAAAAATAAACAAGGGTCAAAACCTCCAACCACTACTAAACATGTTGGAAAACAACCAATTACTATTAATCGTGCTGGGAGTGTTGATGATGTCAAGATCACCCAAACAACTCATAAGCCTAAGTACCCTTGTAGTCTTTGTAAGGGTAGCCATCTTCTTAAGGATTTCCCTGGTCTATCCAAGGTTATAGAAGCATGGTCTACATCTCCTTTCCAGTCCACACTGTTGACCTCTGAACAACATGTTGATGACCCCCCGTCAATTAGTCAAGATACGGTTGGGAAGAAGAAAAGTAGAGTCAAGTTCCCATACATGTTATGCAAAGGGAGTCATCTCACTCACCTTTGTCCTCGTATGGATGAAGCCTCAAAATTACTAGAAGACATGACTGTTTCATAGCCTCAACTTCCAACTGCTTACCATAAGCTTTCTCTCAACCCTCGAATAGTTTATGGAATGATCACTCTAGTTTCTTCACCGGTCAATCCGGTTGATCATGTTGTCAATCTGGTCACGTCCTTAGTTGAACCAGTTGACAAAGTGGTTGATTTGATACCATCCTTGGTCTATCCCACTCTCCCCATAGAGAGTGAAACTAAAGTGCTCGATCCGATCCCATCCTCGGTTGATCCCACTCTCCTGTTAAAGAGTGTCACCCAAGTGGTCGATCTATTTCCATCTGTCGACCCCATTCTCTCCTTGGAGAATGAAACTCAAGTGGTCGATCTGATCTCTCCATCGGTCGGTCCTACTTTCATTGATTCTCATTCTCATTCTCATGACACTGCCCACGTTTTTCTCATTGATACAGACTCTACCGTGTCGGGGGGAATTCCTCCTTCTCCCATGGAACCCCCTCCAAGTAATGAGACCATCCNAGTTTGTGGTTGGGACGTTCCTCAGACGTTGATAGATGAAGGTGAGTCCATTAGTATTTTGTCCTCTTTTGCTTGGAAAGATTTGGGTTGTCCTCAGCTTGCGCCAGTTACGTAGAATCTGTTATCTTTTAACAGAAGAACCAGTAAACCTTTAGGGACCCTTCCTCAGTTTCCTGTAACTTTGGGAGGGAAAACTGTCTTTATTGACGTCATGGTAGTCCAAGACCCCTTGGATTTCTTTTTACTCCTTGGGCAGGATTATGTCTATGCCATGAAATCTATTGTGTATACTCTTTTTCATGTGATAGCTTTCCCTCATGATGGATGAGTTGTGAATGTTGATCAACTTTCATTCATTGACCCCACCTGGATTGCCTCCCTGAATGGTTCTTATATGCAGACGGTATCGCCCCCGCCACAAGTCAATTATGTGGTGTTGTCACTCATGGCTTCAACTTCTAATGACTTAGATCCAGTAGTTGACATGGTGATCTCTTCGATAGGGTTGTTAGAGCCTAATCTCTTTACTCCTGTTGTGACCCTCGACATGGTGTCCTTCCAGAGTGTGTTTCTTCCATCGAGTGAAGATCTCTTGGAAGCCATGACCAAGTTTTGTCCTTTGACATGGTGTCCTTCGAGAGCATTTTCCTCTTGGAAGCCATGATCAAGAAGAGGTATTTGAGCATTGTTTTCTGATTTCGAGCTCGTTAAAAAATGAAACTAGTGCCGAGGATTATTTTTGCGTCTCAGAGGCAACCTCGTTAAAAAATGAAATAGAGGTCTTTGAGCATGGTTTTCTGATTTCAAGGTCATTAAAAAATGAAACTAGTTGCGAGGATAGTGTTACATCTCTGTAGCAACCTCGTTAAAAAATGAAATAGAGGTTATGAGCATAGTTCTTGTTTCTATGTCAAGTTCGTTAAAAAATGAAATAGAGGTATGGGGATTATACCTAGAGTCACGAGCATAGTTCTTCTCATGTGTCAATCTCATTAAAAAATGAAACAACTTCTCCCTCTCCATTTGGGTCAAGTCCTACATATAGTATTTGAAGCTTCATTTCATCCGCCTTTGCAGTTGGAAGAAACGAAGCTTGGGGGGCAATTCTTTTAGCCTCTAGACTTCATGTTGAGTTTAGAGACGCTAGTTTCTTAAGCTGGGGGCTAAGTACTAACCATCCTTGGGTTATGCATTGGGAAGTCACAAGCATAGTTTTTCTCTAGTTCAAGCTTGTGTAAAAATGAAACCACTTGCCTCAAGCATAGTTTCATCTGGTTCAAGCTTGTGTAAAAATGAAACCAGGTCCAAGCACATTTTTGTTTTGTTTTAAAGCTTGCGTAAAAATGAAAATAATCTCGAGCTTAGTCTTTGTTCTTTCTCGTGCTCGTAAATACATGAGAATAAGTTATTGATCTTAGTCTTTGTTCTTTCTCGTCCTCGTAAATCAGTGAGAATGTAACCGAGTATACTTTTATCACTTTTTCAGACTCGTAAAGGTTACACAAAAAAGGAACCCCCTAGAGTTAGCTTTAAAATATTTTCAGACTCTCTAAACATGAAAAGATTTCCAAGCGATCTTGTTCTTTTCACGCTCATTAAAGTATTTGAAGAAAATGTCTATTGAGCGATAGTTTATCTCTTTTTCGGTCTCATCAGACTACTTTACGAAAAAGGAACTGAGAGAGTTCTGTTTAAGTATTTTTTAGACTCTATAAACATGAAAAACCCCCGAGTTTTCTTTCTTTGGACTGATACAACAAACATTGAAAGGCCCATGTGGGACTGAACCACTCCTTCCTAGGGTTCGTTAAAGATACTCCAAGTGACTCATTCGAAGGATGAGCTTACATTTCAAGCATATGTTATCCTCCTCAAGATTGTGTAAAAATAAAGAGGTACTCGCAAGAAATGGTGGGGGGGAAATTGGGAAAGAAATGTGTCTAAATATACATTCCATGGAAGAGTCACTTTTGAACATGACACCCTTTCACTCGCCTTGTGTCTAGGTTAGAAAATCCACTCATATCTTGATAATACTCCTTATAATATTACAAATTGGTCTATGATCCCTGTTGTTGATTCAGTATTTCCAAGACACTTGTCGTGTTGTCGATATGTTCAAAGAGAAGTTCAACCCGGAAAGCCTTTTGTTGCATCGACCATTTATGCAGTCCTGAATCACTTGTTACTCTGATCTACTTCAAATCTTGTTACCCATTTCATGTCATTGATGTGAGATACATTAAGGCCCTCCTGTGATGATTCTTTTCCTATCAACTTCAACTCATTATCCAGGAATTAGACTTATAAAATAATTGGTACCTGGGAACTTGCATGCCTCAATGGCAGGTTTCCTCACTTTTGACAGTGGGTTTTCATTATTGACCCCTGATCGAGAGATTTTGCTGAGTGTTTGACTTCAACTCATTAATCACATTCGTTGGATTGTACTAGTGTACCTCGGGAGTCATTGACATTAATGGTGATTTCCCTCACACTTGTTAATGGTATACACTAATGACTGGTAATTAAGTGGTTTCTACCATGTTTGACTTCGACACATGTATTCGCCTAGTTAGATTCATACTATAGAGTGGTGGAGATGAAGACCCTGGATCTTTTCTGATAGATTCAGGTTACGTTGGAGTATATTCAGTTTGTACTATTGCATAGATCCACATTGTATGTTTGGTGGCTATGTTCAAATTTCAATCTTTAACACATAGATCCACAATGTATTTTTGGTGGCTATGTTTAGATTTGATTCATAATGGCATGGATCCATAGTGTATGTTTGGTGGCCATGACCTTGTATTACTTGACATGGATCTTTTCATGTCAGCATTTATGTTTTGAGTCATTTGTATTCTGAGTATGGGAATGCCTACCTCGGTGATGATATATTATTGTACTGTATTTCCTTGTTTGTTGGCAGGTTTCCGACTGACTGTTCCTCATTCCTTACACACACTCGACAAAGTATTTCAACTATCACTATGTTCTAACTTCATACTTTGGGGGGCTCTCTATTACACATTATTTTCATCATCCCTATGACCGTTAATGATGTAAACCTATATGTAGTCTTCAAAGGGGTCAGTGGCACGAGTTCCTGAAGGAAGAAGAGAGAAGAACTTTTCCTGAGAAAAGAAGTTTCATTTTCCTTTGTAAAAACCCTATAAAAAGGAAGTCCACATGCTGCATTATAGCTAAGGTGCGAGAATTCCCGATTCTCACAGGCTGCATCATAGCTAGGTCGCAAGGAGTGCACAATTTGCTCTATAGGCAGGGTGCGAGAGTGTTTACATGTGGGAAAAACGAGCGTTTTCTTGAATCTTCTAGAGGGAGAAACTTCCATGGTGAGGTGGTATCCGAATGGTTTGGATCTTACTCGATTTCATGATTTAGTGGGATCATCCTAACCTCCTCACCTTATCCTCTTCATCTTATAAAAGGAGAGGAGCTCTGATGGAGAAGGGCTAAGTTGGATTTGGCTTGGAATTATTAGCTTGGCTGGAGTGTCTTTGAGTTTTTCCTTTGTCAAGATAGATTGTGAATATTATCAGATCTGTGCTCTCAAAATTCTTGGAATGGAAGTGTGTGGGGAATGAAGGATAGTTGGAAGGGATCTTATGACATCAAAGCCACGATTGTAATCTCTCTTTCACATTCAATATGATAGAGTAATATGATTCTTTCCTATAAAGTTTGTTGTGTTTTATTGTATGATTCCTTGATCACATACATAGGATTATATTGAGTTTATGCTATTGCTATCACTTTGGATGGTTGTTTTCTTTTGCAGGTTCATCATTGTATGAGCATTAGAATAGAGCTAGGATGGTGATGGTGAGAGGAAGCAACGTTTAAATGGTATGTCACTTATTCCTCTTTAGTTAGTAAATTCAATATCTAAAACTTAAGGAAAGCATCATGTTCTGGTGTGTTTTGTTCTAGATCTAGGTGGGTCTAGGGAGATCAATTAGTGTCCGCATATACCAATTTATCCAATAACACCGAGGTTTCGCCTGGTCGAGACAATAGCCGACGAGAATGTGTTGTTACCAAATGTGCCAAACAAAGAGAATGACATTGAACCTATCGACATGCTATAAGAAGGAAGTCCTTGACTACCTATTCCAAATGAACTATAGTTTACGTTCGGCCTGGCAGAGTGCTAGTGAGCATTGCTGAGAAAAGGTGACGAAGGAGGAATATGACCCCCGACGTAAGGGAAAGCATTAGAGGGAGCTGTAATGACCCCCATGGATCCTTGCAAAGGAGTGTTTGAGTTCCCTGCCCCCAAACCTAAAGTCTGTAGTGTGGAGTAGGAAAGGATAGAGTTCGTATCAAAGCTAGACATCCCATATGAGAACGAAGGGCTTGTCGCAAACTGGGTGGAAGGAGTAGTGATCGCCGCCATAGACAGAATCAAACCATTTCCTGAGGAAGAGGCGGTCGAGACCATAGTGGTCTAGACTTGTGATGGTTGGTTAGGAGGCGGAACACTCCCTGTAGTGACAACTGTTGAGGGGCTATGAGGATTCCATGAAGAAGTTGTAGCATTTGTTTCCATCGATGATTGTGACACTACTTGACGCTCGTAAGGGTCAACCTATATGACAATGGGTGCCAATAGATCAATGATCGGAGGTTTGTATGGACCAAGAGCTTCCTCTCCAAGGTAAAAAATCATTGGTTCCTCCGGAATCGAATGTTCTCTTCTCAGAGATGATTTGGGTACAGTTTCCTATGGCCCGGTCACCTCAAAAGACCCTTGCTGGTCTAGTCTCCACCTTAGCAGTGGCGGGGGTGGCTCCAAATTAATCGACGACAGGCCAAGAATCCTTCACTACCGATGGAGCTCCTGATCCTCCACTTTGTGAGAATATAGGAGACACACTAAATATTTTCCAATCGTTTGAGAATAAGCACACCCTAGAAAAAGTACCTATAAGATAAAACAAGCAGTCACTAGCTAGTTGGAAGAACAATTACAACAACCAACACTAGAGAAACTTACCAGTGCAAGTGCAACTCCAACATGAAAGCACCCTCTGGGTATAATCTGCAAAGTGTGGCCCGATGTCTGTCCTCAGTACCGCGGTATACCCCCGCAGTCACCTGTGTAAGTCACTAGAATAATAGGAAACTAGGTTGCTAGCTCGCAAACAGTCGCCAGGTAGGTACAGTCGATAGTCGGGTGGACAACAATGAGAAGGGTACCAATCTTGAAACCTACCAAGGGTATCGAAAGCGAGTGTTTGAAAAGATGACTGAGGGCCTCGAACAGATTTGAGACCCACGAAGCTCCGTGGAAAATGCGATCAACAGAATCCCAAGATAAGCCCTCTATATGCGTTCCCCACTACACTTGGTCCAGCTTTGGAGGGGTTATCTCCACTAACTTTCTGCACGTGACCTCATGTTTATCCCCTATGTTAGAGGGGGGTCCCAGAAAACTTTCACGGTTACTAGACTTTTAAGCACTCCCTAGCACAAACTCTTATGTTTGTTTTTGTAGCCTTGAAGAGTTTCCTCTCCAATCCTGAATCAAGGCTCTAGCCTAGACTAAATTCATGGACCCTACAAACACAAAGTCTAGTTGATTTTAATTAATCATTAATTTCTAGTGGCTTGTCTTAAGTAAAGGGAAAGGAAAATGAAACTAGTGGTGTGTTGGGAGACAAAGAAGAAAACAAACTAATGCTAGAAACAAAATTACTTCTTCTTGAAAAATAAAGATTTGCACATTTAAACTCTTTAACCAACTTCTCTAACTACTTTTTTTTCTAAGATATTTGAACAAAAAACTCAAAACAAGATTTTGCTCGACTACGAGCTACTTATTTTCCTAAGTAAAACAACCAAGAATTTACGAAAACAATCTTTTTCATGATAGTCAATGCAACTAACCAACTACTTTTACCAAACAAAGAAATGAAGATTTTTTTTTTTTTTAATTATTTTATTCTTTAATAATAAGAAATTTGAAAATGAATTCTTTTATTTTCTTCTAAAGAAACAAAGGGAAAAATGAAGACAAGATAAAACCAAGAAATGACTTCTGGCCTACTGCGAATCGCAAGGAGTCACTGAAAATACCCAACAGGCAGATCAAAACATTCTCACAAACGCTTCTAAAAACCCTAACAAGGAAAGCGAAAGAAAACTTTTGGTAAATAAAAGCGATACTGAGGTCAGACCTAGGCTACAGACTGCTATAATAGAGACTAGGACTAGATCAAGAAAACCCCCGAGAAGTATGACTTCTGACAGGGAAGAGGATGACTGCCTCTCCTTTAAAAAATATTTTCTCGACACAGGCACACAACTGAGACTTCAATAGCCAGTGTATGTACGCGGGCTGTCCAAAGGTAGGGTTCGTATGTATGCATGTAGACCCACTACAGGCTGTGTACACCTCTATAACTTTCAAAAAAAGAAAACAATAGTCCAACTGACAAGGAAGGGATAGTACTGGTATGGAAGACAAGAATCCCTTAAAGACTCAGACTCTTGTAGAAACTCAAAAAAGGAAATCAAACCAATTTAAAACACCCAAAAAGAGTATCCCCAAAAAACCCTAGAGGCTCCCCATTATGGTCGCCAATTTTGATGTAGCAGGAAAATCCCCTATAGACCAGCACTAGGGTTCTAAATTGTAGGCATATCTAACCATCTAAAGTCTCCTACTTTTAAAAACTATCCCAACATTTAACCACAATCATATATAAAAAACAAAGTATAGGGATCTGATAGGCCTACCTTAAACCCCGTGTGCGGTGTCGATCCCTTTGCACTCGGTTGTTTCTCTACTGCAAATATCCTCCCAGGGCTGATCTACATTCACCAAAAGACAAACAAGAAACTACAAGCATGCATTCTATATATGTATTAGTGGGTTATATATCATAACCAAAACATAAACAAATCATAAAGATTTAAGACACCATTTGGCGGGACGGAAAAAGTATTTCTTTATATTAATCTCACAAAGTCGCTTACAATATGAGACCGACAACTGCTCCTCGAACTCAGTACTGGGATCCTATTTAACCATGCACCAATTGCTTCCACATATGCTTCTCCTCTTTAGTTCTCTCTAGGGAAATGGCAAGGGTTTGCAATGGAGGAAAAAGGGATGGAATTAGAATTTTGGCTTAGAATCACAATCTGGTTGCAAAATATTGGGGCAAAGGGGGAATACAAAAATGGGCAGATTTTCTTTTCTCTTATCCCTCTTGTTGGAATGGGAGCCCAACACCTTCTTTTATAGGCTAAAAGAGGGTAGTTATCCAGTTGAGTGACTGACTATGGGCAGTCAAACGGTTAGGTAACTACCCAAAAACCCATATTCCTTTGCAACTTTCTATTTTTCGTGCTTTTTGTGAGAATACGCGGGCTGTAATGGTGTAGCAAGAATGTGTATGTGGGCAGTAGTGGTGTAGGGCATGTACACCTTCAAAAAATGGTTTTTAAGAAGAGCTGTTCAGTGATGGTTTGACAAAAATAGCAAGTAAGATGGCCTGATGCCAGGTATGCATGTCTGGTGCAAATTAGGGTTATAACGGGAGGTGAGAGATACCATGCAACAAAATTCATGAAGAAACTCTATCACTTCACTGTACTCAATGACATTGTTTGTGACGTCACCTAGACATATCCCTCCAGAAGATAACAACTAGCCTTAAGGTGTGAAAATCGCCCAAGCTGCGGAAGCAAGCCTCCGAGTGTGTTAGCTAGCGTTGTTCGCGAACCCAATGAACACCTCTGATTCACTTGACATCTACCATAGTGAAAAAAATGACATAAATAATGACACTTCCATAAAACAAAAAGACAAAAAACTAACTGTATAAAAACTATACATATGTACAAGAAGTCACCCAAGGAGACCCACCTACGAGTAATACTTCTTGAGATAGAGCCCATTTCTAAGCTCCACCAAACCATTTCCTTCAAAGTCAGCTAGACGATAAGTGCCCTTCTTTAGTACCTACTTCACGATGAAAGGTCCAAACCACATGGGTTTGAACTTGCCTACCCCTAGGGGATCCTTATCTTGGTCATAGACCAAGACAAGGTCGCCTTCGGAGAAAATCCGAGGAAGAATGGGACGATCATACTAACACTTTACTTGTTTCTTATGAGCCTAGTTAGCCAAGGCTGCATAACGACGTTGCTCATCGAGTTGCTCAAGATATAATAAGCATTCCTCAAGTGGTGAAGTGTCTGACAATAACTATACTTCCAATTTTAGAGATGGGATCTGGCACTCTATTGGCAAGACTGCTTCCAGCTCGTAAACAAGTTGAAAAGGTGAGAAACTGTTATAGGATAAATTTGTAGGTGCGGACACTAACCAATCTCCCTAGATCCACCTGGATCTAGAACAAAGCAAAACAGGACATGACTCTTTCCCTAGATCTAGACCATTGAATTAAATAGGAGGCAAGAACAAATGACATACCTTATTATCGCTTCCTATAGTCTTTGTTGCTCCCATTTCTCTCTAGCGCTCGCGTGCAGCCAAGACCAAGACAACACAAACCAACCAAAGTGAAGGCAATTCAATATATTCAACAGTTAATCTATGTATATGATCAAGGAATTATACAATAAAGGAGAATAGCTTTATGGGAAAGGGACATGCCACTGTATCATATTAATGGAAATTAAAGCTTACAACCTGAGCCTTCATGTCGCAAACTTCCTTTCGATGACTCCTGGCTCCGACACACACACTTGCTCAATCCTTGCATGAAAAAGATCAAGATCTTGATGAACTTTGCTAAAGCCACCAAGCTGCTGTTCAAGCTTCAGTCCTCCACACAATTCTTTCACTAATTCTCTAATGAATATTGCTTCTATGTTTCTAAATTTTTCCATGAGAATTCCCTCAATATATAGGAGAGAATGGATTAGTTACTTGGATAGGAATGATCCCAAAATATCAGGGAATCCAGTACTAGGATAACCATTCGAATGCCAACCCATTCTTCTAGAATATTCCCTTCTAGAAGCATTGAGAATTTATCTTTTTCCATGCTTTAGGAAGAGTTCACACCCTAGTAGTTCAGAAGCATGCGAGAGTTTTGCACCCTGGCTTAAGGTAGCCTGTGAGAATCAATCATTCTTGCAGCCAAATATACTAGCAGCTTGCGAACCTTCTTCAAAAATGAGTTTTCTGAGAAGAGATGAAAGTAACTTTTCTCAAGATAAAGTTCTTATGAAGAGCCTGAGTACACCATCATCAATACATCATCATGACGACCAAAATCATGGGTAACAGAAACTGGTTGCAGTCTTTATAGATGTTCAATATTCCCACAGTGTTGACTACAATATGAAATGCCAATTTGACTTGGAAGAATTGATCGTTTGTTGTAGAATGGTCTTGAGAGACTTATTCACAACTTCCACTTGACCATTCACTTGTGGGTAGTAAGGTGATGAATGCACTTTCCTCAACCCAAGCTTTGATGTTAACTCAGACATCATTTTTTTCTGAAAGTGACTTCCATGGTCAGTGACAATCTCCTTCGGGATGTCGAACCTTGCTATTATCTGGTTAAACATAAAGAGAGTTGCTGTCTCTCCATCATTATTGAATGCTGGCATATCTTCAACCCACTTTGTGAAGTAGTCTACTGCTACGATGATATAACGGTGCCCCCTAGATGAAGTGGGGTGCAAGGTAGTATAATCAATCCCCCACTTGGTGAAGGGGCTGATAATAATGATGGGAAACATGGGAGTAGGGTGTGCCCTCATCTTCCAAGAGAAGATCTGACACGAGTGGCATTTCTTGACTGATTCAACGCAATATTTGATCAACGTTGGCCAAAAGTAACCTTATTGTAGAATATTTTGGGTTGTTTCCAACCTAGACAAATGACCACCACATGCTCTAGTGTGGAAATCATTAAGAATGAGTTCTTCTTCTTCGTGAGTGAGGCACTAATGGAGGATGCAATCTACACCTCGACGATAGAGAGTGTCATCAAGTATGAGATAGTTCTTTACCTGATGGCGTATACATTGACACTCATTGTGAGAAGCAGAGGCAGGGCACATCGAAGTCTGGAGATAGACTAGTATATCTCCATACCAGGGGTTAGAAGATGAAATCATAAAAATATCTCGTTTAATCGATGATTCTTCGGGCATGGCATCACCTGATTCGACCAAAATTTCTGAGATAAGTTCCACAAAGACCAGTGACTTTTTGGATTTCACAGAAACAAAATCCAAGTCAAATTCATGGAGGATAAACATCCATCTACTGATCTTTCTATCGATAACACGTCATGTCAACACTTATTGAAACAGATTCACAACGACAATGATGGTGGTATTGCGAAGAAAGATATAATGACGAAACCGTTGGACAACATGGACTGCTGCCAATGCAAGCTTCTCAACATGGGAGTAGTTGAGTTATTGTCCAACCAGGCCTTGTCTTAGGTAATAAATCACACTCTCTTCAAGCATATTGTCCTCTTGAACCAAGACCATACCAATGGTCGACTCTGTAGTGGCCAAGTAGAATAAGAAATCTTTATTATAATTGGGAGGCCAGAATAGAGGGGTAGACGTGAGGGTGCATTTCAATGCTTCAAAGGAGCACTGAGCGGCTTCGTCCCATTAGAAAGGGACTCCCTTATTCAGTAAATGCATAAAACCTTTAGTGATTTCAGCATATTTTGTGATAAAACGCCAAAGAAAATTGGCTTTTCCCTGTAAACTCTAAAGCTGAGGGACTATTCATGGGGGGGGCAAATGAACTATCACCTCAACCTTTAGAGGATCGACCATGATCCCTCTTGTCAAAACTATGAAATCTAACAGACGACCCAACGTCACGTAGAAACTTCACTTGTTTGGATTCAAGCGAATCCGATAGTAGCGACATCACTCAAAGATTAGTCGGAGGTGTGCGGGATGATCAACTCTCTTATGAGATCGTGATGCTAAATCATCGAGATAAGCCTCGACTATGTGTCTTAGGTCATGGAAAGAAAAAGACATGGCCCACGAAAAGTGGCTCCAACATTCTTGAGGCCAAAAGGCATCTTCCGATAAGAAAATGTACCCCATGGATAGATAAAAGCTATTTTATTTTGGTCTTCGGGCTTAATCTGTATCTGATTGTATCCAGAAAAACCATCCATGAAAGAAAAGACCTCACAACCTACACACTCATCAACAATCTGATCAATGAATGGAGTGGAGAAATTATCCTTCAGACATGCCTTATTCAAATCACGGAATTCCATACATACGCGAATCGTTCCCTTCTTTTTGTTGACTAGAACGGGGTTTGACACCCATTGAGTCAATTGAATAGGGTAGATAAAACCAACTTTGAGAAGTTTCTCTACTTCAGCCTTAATATTTGCTGCTTTTCGAGGATTAACTAGACGAAGATTCTACTAAAACGGCTTGGCATCAGGATAAGTCCTTATTTCATGTTCAACGATTCTTGGATCTATGCCTAGCATTTCCTCATAAGACCAGGCAAAGACATCGCGTAATTATTTAAATAAATGTGTGTAGATTCGAATCTCCTCGAGGGAGCAGTACGCTCAGATGAAGACATTTTCCACGATGCCAGGGGTTCTGGAGATGTCAATAGGTATCATTTCAACGATGGTTTCCATATTACCCTCAGCGTAAACTGCATGTGTAGCCATAGGATTAATAGGACAAGACCTATCTCCAGTCATAGTCAACATGAATTCTCCTGCCTCTATTCTTCTTAGCTCTAGGAGAAAATAAGATCTGTGATGGGGATCATCCCAGGGTCTATCCAGACTAATCAATGCCTCTATAATTGCCTCGTTAGAGGGAAGGACCAATTCTAAAGAATTGGTAGTGGCGAGGGAACCTTGAGCCCATATAGGCTCGAGAACTAGATCTAACTCCTATGTGTGAGTTAGATCGAGGTCAATCGAAGCTTGCTGGACAATGGAGTATGCAACTTCTACCGCAGATAAGGGCATGGACATGCCAGGATGTCCTATCCCTTCCATCAAAGCCGATGGGGAAGGAAGAGTCCATGGATCATTAAAGTAAGTCGTGCAGAATGATGACACTTGAAATATTTCAGCCTTAGGCTGGTCGGGGATAGCTGCTACATACTTGACATTACCGGAAGGAGGCGGGTAATCAAAAGTACCC
>SNQJ01S0045656.1:7573-40682 GCA_010110895.2 Picea sitchensis | reverse complement strand
GTATATGTATATGTATATGTATATGTATATGTATATGTATATGTATATGTATATGTATATGTATATGTATATGTATATGTATGAGCTTGTAGCTCATTGCTTAATTTTCAACAATTATTAAGGTTGTGACTTTGTCCTCCTGACAGAGTCTTCACACAGTTCCTCCACAAGGAACTCCCTCAACATGCAACTTCCTTATTGCATATCCATCACCATCTGTGATGGCCTCAACCTTGAGTTAGCTTCAATTGTTTACCAACTATTCCATAGGGATATAAACATGCATCTTTGTCATGCATCCAAATTATGTATCCACACATGTTTTGGTTTTGTTAACTTACATCCATGATGTACTTAACCATAGGCATAATCAAAAGCTTGTGTGTAGTTGCCATGGTTATATTTCACAGTCTACATACATCTCTACTTTAAAATTAGTCAACTCACGATTGTTCAAAATCATTCTCATGTGATCCTCAAGGCATAATCATTTGCCTCTTATCCTGACAAAAAGCCATCCTTTATCATTTACTCTTTCATTTATTTATACTAGTCTTTCCTGAGGGAATGGAGTACATTCCCCTTAAGCTATCATTCAAAACAAAACTGTCATGACACTTCAAAATGGAGTTAACCATGCATCCATGGTATTCACTTAATCTTGGCAAGTGCAATTCTTGCCTTATGTATCACTCATCAAGGTAGCCATATTGTGCCTTTAGTATACATATATCCTTAAATCATACATGTGCATCACTTTCACATTTAATATCATTTATACCTAACTGGTATTACTATCAGGCTTCATATCAAGAAGCTTCACAATGCATTAACTCCATGTACTTTGTTATCACACTAAACTGCCTTGGGTCTTTTAGTTTGTTTTTATCATTTTTAAAGCCTTAGTTTTTAAATTTTTTAATGTAATCTTTTCATCCCTTTAAAGTTATGTTTGATAGGACCCCTTGGATGACTAAGCTTTTGAGTCACAGCTCATGTTTTGATCCTCAATTTGATTTTTGATCCTTGAACCCTTTAGCTCATGGTTTATTCCTTTTGGTCCCTTTTCATGATTTGTCCCTAGGTCGATACCTCCCATGATCAGGCTGATGTGACACACCTCTCTCCTCACTCATGAACTCACAAGCATGCCTCATTGCCCTCGCTTACCCATCTAATCATATTTTTGAATTGGAAGCACTACCTACTCATTAGGAAGTTTCGTACCACCTGTCACGTTTATCATACCACCACCCCAAGTCATGATTGCCACGACTGATACCATATCCCTTGTTTTCAGTGCCAGAAGTCGGTTAAAGTGCCTTCAAAGGTTCTTTCATTTATGATCCTTGATAATGGTTTCTAATTTTGAAAACTCAACAATGCTACGCTGCGTGAATTCACCAATTCTAATCAGGTGACCACATGTCAACCAAATCTTATTACTGTGCAAGATTCCAGGGATGAGGTTTCCTCATTTTCATCCTAAGATTGCATTGAATATCTCAACAGGTGTCGACTTTACAGGTATCCCGTGCTGTCTCCTTTGCATATTAATTTTTGTAGGAAGTTTGTGTTCGGGTTTTGGTTTGCTAAGTTTGCACAATGGTAAAGGATCTATCCTTGCATGAGACCCTCATCTCCTTTCTTTCTCAGACCTGTAAACCTCATGGCCCGTATCTGAGTCTAATTACTGTCACCTACTTTAGCCATTGAAGTCACAAGCTCTTGACTGGTCTAGCCTCTACGTATGCGTTGTGCTACCCAGAGGTGCTGCTTAACCTCGCATTGCTTCCCTTGCCTCCTTTCATCCTGAAATCAGGTATTTTACTCAGTCTTCCTGGTCATTACCATCCCTTAAGCCTTTCAAATACCCTCATTTTTAGTCATGGAGACCCCTCAATCGAGGAAAGCACACAAAGGTGGCAAGATAGTTAGAACAGAACCTGTGGACATGCGCCTTTTTGACACAGAGCCCATGGCAAGGGAGATATTTCAAAGATCAGGATGCCTCTCTTTCTGTAATAACATGCAGAGAGACCATTTAGAGGTAGCAAGACAATTTGCTTTAAATTTTTATGGAAAGAAAACCAGAGTTGGGGATTTTGAATTTGATGTAACTGAAGCCTCCATCTCAGCTACAACAGGGATTCCCATTTCAAGTGAAAAGTGGTTCAAAGCCATGGTTTTGAGTTCACCCTTTGTTAAAGATCTCTTCAAGCCTGAATATTGAGCCAATGAATTGTCTAAAAGTATGCCAAGGAATCAATTGATTGAACATTTTGATAGAATTTTGAAAGTCGTATAGAGATATTTTACATGTGAAGGGAGATTTAACACCTTGTACCATTACCATATAAGGATGTTGCTACATTTTACTGGTAAGGTTGAGATGAATATTCCTTATTACCTGTTGAGAAGCATATGTAAAATGTCAGACAGGGTCCAATACAAATCTTAGGATGTGGACTCTAGTATTTTCCACTCTGGACTGATCAGGATGCTAGTCTCTAAGGAGTTGGGAAAGAAAGAGATTTCATGGGAGCATTTTCTGGTTACTTCTCAATTCAAGTTGAACCCTGCATCTACTCCCCAATCACAGATTGCAGGTCCTTCATCACCTGCCAGTACTAAAGCAGGGGTCAACAAGAAGAGAAAGGGCAGAGCCCCTGTTCAAGTTTCAGAGATCAACAAGCAGGTCATGGAAGCTAAGGAGGAAGTTTGTCCTTCTCCAAACAAGGATTTCTCACCACCACCCCCACCAGGGTTAGAAGAAGTTCCTTCTTCTACCAAAGCCACATCCAAGAAAGGGAAGAATCTTCTCTTTCTCTCTTCTCCTCTAGAAGTCAAAATCAAGGGTAAAATACCTTTCACGAGGTCATCAATTACTAAGGTGGCTTCCCAAGAACGTCCTTTGCCAGAAACCCCGGTTCTAAACAAGAAGAGAAAAAGCATTAAAAATCCAATGGAGGAGAAATATGAAACCCTTACTCAGAGGAAGAAGGGAAAAGATAGTTTGCAGTCTACTGAAGGGAAGCATGAAACCCCTATACAGAAGGTTAGGGAGAAAGGTGCTAAAGGACCCTTGGGGAGAAAAATTGAAACCTTTGAGAAAGGCATTGAGAAGCCTGTGGTAAGAAAAGATGAAACCCCTATGCAGAGAAAGAAGAATAAAAGTAGAGCCAACAAGGAACTTGATGAGGTAGACAAGACACTTTCCATGAAGGAGGAAGAGGAGTCTGAAGAGAAGCCCATTAAGACTGAGCATGCCACTGTCCCTCTTGACAGTCAGACCTATAAAATACTTATCAAGAAGCTTAGATATGCAAGGAAAGAAATAGCTTGTTTCAAAGTAGAAGACAAGGTCCACTTGGCTCAGATGGATGAGATTTTGGTTGGATACAATCATGTCCTTGACTTGGCAAGGTTTGCAGTGAGAAAGGCTCTGCCCCTTCGTAAACAATTGAAGAATCTTTACAGACAGAAGATAGGCTTTCAGTCTTAGAATAGGAAGTTAAAGGTAGAGTTGAAACACTTTCATAATGAGGCAACTCAAATAAATTTACAGGTGTTGGTTGAAGCTTCCATTAAGGATGATAAAACAACAACTAAGGAGAGCACAACTACACAAAAGAAGCCTGCCAATGCTAAGAAAAGGAAGTCTGCTGTGCCAATTGAAGATCCTCTTTCTACTAGAAAGAGTGTGAGGCTAAGTGTTAAAATGAAAAAATAGCTAGTAATGGTAAGCCCCATTTTTTAGAATTGTTCCCTTTTGGGAGGGTTAACTGATATGCATACACTAGTTGTGCCATCTATACAGGCTTCTAGGCATTTAGCTATGTGTATTTTGAGTTTTTTCTAAGTGATAGCTTCACCCAGTGGTAAAAGGAACTACCTATGGTATAGTCAAGGCACCTAAGTAAAGTGGTCATGTTATCATGAAAGGACACACACTTCTCTGTACATATTCAAGATCGAAAGGCGCTGCGTTTTGGTAATGATACCCAAACCTGTATGCAGACGCAGCGTAAGTGATGCTACGTAAAGGCGCTGCATAATATTCCACAGAGAACATAATCTGCATACCGGTGCCACATAATGGTGCTACCCATATGCGCTATGCAATTTTTGGTAGGGAGCAGGTTTACACATAGGCACAACATAGTGGCGCTACCCACAGGTGCTGTGTAATATTTGGCAGGGAGCAGGTTTACACACAGGTGCAACATAGTGGCGCTACCCATAGGCATTGTGTAATATTTGGCAGGAGCAGGTTTACACACATGCACAACACAGGGGCGCTACCTATAGGTGCTACCTAATATTTCAACAGTGGAAAAATGTTGGCGCATATACACAACACCGTGGCACTACCCTCTCTCCTTGTTCCGTTTGATGGTGCGCTACCCAGAGTTGCTACCTAAGGAAGTTTCCAGCAAACACCAGGAATCTAGGAGGACTAGGCCAACAACTTTTGGATAAGTTGGTGATGGAGAAAGTTACATAAGTAGCATATGGCATTTTGAGGACAAGTACAGGCTCCAAAAGAACACATGGAAAAACAGGAGTTGAGTAGCAAAGGAGGATCAAAGCAGTTAGAAGCATGATTGGATTAGCCACCAACATTTCCCTGTTTTATAGCATAGGTTGTTATTCTAGTTGTTATAAATAATAAATAATTAGATATTTTCAAGGGAAACAGGCCAGCTCGTACCTCCAACTATGGCCTCCCATTCTTGTTATAAATAGATAGATCAATTGCTTCAGTTTTTTTTCAGATGGTTGAGCAAGGATCTCTTAGATTTTAATATTTTGATGAAGTGACGATGATCTGGCTATGTATTGGACTTAAGACTTTTTGACTAATAGAAATCAACTTCTCTTTCATTCTATTTGCTTCTGATGCTAAATGTTCATGCCCTAAAAGATTCACATGAATTGTTGTGGTGATGTTATGGTGAATGTTTGATCATTATATTATCATGATGTCTATTTATCTTCTTTGTTTTTTTATGTCAAGAGGATCTTGTAATTAGAAACCTTCTTCCCTAGACTCTTGTAGACCCGATGTTTGCAGTAGTCCCCACACTCCTCTCACTCAAGTCTTCCCTCTATTCATATTTACTCCCATACTACTGATTGAAGTTAGCCAAGACCTTGATTGCTGGTGCATTGCTAGCCATTGTTTCTGAGTTGGAATTTTTTCATCTTGAGTCTTTCCCATTTGACCCTTTAAAACACCCTTCCATTCACATATAACCTGATGGGTACTAGGCTTGCCTTCCATGCAATCTGAAGGTGAATTCTACTACTAACATTTTTGGCGCCATTGTCGGGGACCGATTTGAAAACTTTTCCCTGGGATAGATGACACAGTTTACTAGTTCTAAAGGTGCATTAGAAGTTAGTATCTTGAAGATTACAACTTGCACCTGACGACTCCATTGATTCAGCTCTTGCGCCTAAAGGCATACATACGAGATCAAATTCACAACTACCTTTGGTTCCACCTGATGCTGACCCAGAGAAGATAATTAAAAAGGGAAAAGCTTCTCAAAAAAGTTTTTCTGCTGCTGCTACAAGTGCTTCTGGTCAGTTTCCTGATTCCACCCTTGATACTCCAGCTGTTTTACCAAGTAAGCTTCCTTTATCTTCTGCTGAAGTATCTAAAAAACTTGATTTTGAAGAGTTTCCTATTGAATACTCTTCCTTTGAAACTGAATTGAAAGAAGAAAACATCGATTTATTCTCCTCCCCTGATATTGAGAAGTGTTTCAGTCTTGATAGTTTTGAAGATTTCCCTACTTGAGGTTTTTCTACACCTCTCTTTGTTAAGACTTTTGCTGCCAAAGAAGTAGGAACTTCATCTCCCTCTCAGACTTTACCATCCTATTCCAAGACTCCACCTACTGTTGTGAACACTGAAACTCCCTCTTCATCCGTTCCCCCTTCTCCTGATCTGCACACAACCAAGTCTCCTTCTCCTTCTTGTTCACCTATAATCCAAAACCAAATGGCAGTTGTTAACCCCCCTACAAATAGGATGGATGCCATAGTGGCTGTAAGATATGCTCCTCTAGTATTACCCTAGCCACTGAATACCCTTCTCCCTAGATATTATTTGAAGTACATGCCCTACTAGAGAAGAAGATATAATAGCTGAGGAACTTCTTGCTGCTTTCTATAGCTATACAAATAACCAAAATATTGAAAGTGAAGACGTTTGGATGAGGGTCTTCATCCAAAGCCTTTTTGGTGAGGCCAGAAAGTGGTTTAGGGGTCTGGCCCCTGGATCCATCACTGGTATTGAGGCATTGGATGAAGCCTTCTTGAGGCATTGGGGTGACAAAAAGGATTTTTTGTACTACATCACTGAATTCAGATCCCTGAAAAGGAAAGGAGGAGAATCTGTCTCTAAATTTTCGAAAAGATTTAACAAAATGTACAAGAAGATCCCTGATGAGATCAAACCCACTGAAACCGTGGCAAAAATCATTTATGCCAGTGATTTTGACTTCGAGTTTTGCCTTCTATTGAGAGAGAGAAGGTCACCTTCTTTAGTTCATATGCAAGATGCTACCTTAGAGGTAGAATCCAACATAATAGCATCAGATAAGATCAGGTGAAAATATGATAGAGATAGGAGAAAAAACAGAGCCAAAGCTTCCACTTCTGACTCTCTTGTTGTTCATTCACAAGTAGATGAGTTGACCAAATTAGTAAATTCCCTTTCTACTGAGATTGAGAAGTTAAAATCAGAAGGAAGACAACCATATAGAAATTCTAAAAACACTGAAAAAAGAGGTAATTTTAGAAGACCCAACAATGCTCTCCAAATTCTTCCCATAGATCCCAGAAACAGAGAGAGAGATGATCAAAGGATATAGGCCCATTTTGAAAATAACCTGGTTGTTGATGGAGAAGAAGAGGAGTTAGAAGCTGATCCTGAGATTCACTGCGTAGGTGATACATCTCCATCCCCACACTTGACTCAAACCTCTTATGAGCAATCTATAATGGATATACAAATTAATGAGTTAAGCAAGGGAGAGAAAGCAAAGGAAAATGCTAGTAGATATAATTTGAGATCTAAGAACAATGAAGAGAAAATTGATGCGCCTAATCAGCCTGTTCAAAAAGAAGATCCTGCCAAGGCTGTGACGGTAAGCAGCAAGGAAAAAGACTCTCAAAACCCACAAGTTCTGATCATAAATCCTCCTTTTGAAACCAAAGAGATTTTGAAGCCTTCCCCCTCCTTTAGTTTTGAGCATGAGATCCAGAAAATTAAGATCCCTGTACCTTTTTTGGAATTGATAAAAAATGAGGATTTTAAAAAATATCTGACCAAAATGTTACAGCCCGAAGCCTCTCCAAATGCCACTGATTCGAAAAATATGCAAGATGAAAAACTAGCTGTGATTTTAGGCCCTTTGATAGAAGACATAGATGATGCATCCCCTCCCTTGTATACTTGTCTAAATATTCATGACAAGGTGCTGCATAATTGTCTTTTGGATTCAGGGGCATCCCATAATCTCATGCCAAAATCAGTTATGGATGAACTTGGATTGGAGGTCACAAAAACCTATCATGACTTATATTATTTTGACTCTAGAAAAGTAAAAGGTCTGGGGGTCATTAAGGATATGGTTGTGACTCTATTTCGGCTGCCCATGAAAAGTATACTTATGGATGTTGTGGTAGTTGACCTTCCTCCCAAGTTTGGCATTCTCTTGTCAAGGTCCTGTATAAAAAGACTTGGAGGGACCTTGTAGATGGATCTCTCATATACAACTATTACTGTGTTTGGGGGGGAACATAAAACACTTTACCGGGAAGCCCAGCTGGCTTACATTATTAGTGATGAAGAAATCCATGCCAATCATCCTGTTTTTTCTCTTGATACTGATTTGGGGTTCAACATTTTGTAGCTCACTGATGCTCCCGAAACTCCTCGTGAAATCATAAAACAGTCTGCTACCTTATGTGAAGAGCCTCCTCTAAAATTTTTTGTTTGGAATATGTTCTTTTATGGAGCTTCTTCTAAGGAAGGTGTTGGTGCGGGAGTGGTCTTTGTCTCACCAACTCAGGAGATTATATCCTTGTCATATAAACTAGAATTTGAAACCACCAATAATGTGGCAGAATATGAAGCTCTTGTCTTGGGCTTGAGGGCTGCAAAAGATATGGGGATTAAAAAGCTATCAGTATTTGGAGATGTTGAATTGATAGTCCATCAGAACAAAAATATTTGTCAAACTAAGCACCCTAGGCTTAGATCTTATAGGAATGAAGTATGGGACCTAGTGGAGAATTTTTTCTCTGAGTTTGAAATCTCTTTTATTCCACGAGAAGAGAATTCTGTGGCTGATTCTTTGGCTATATCAACAAGCAACTTTAGGATACCTACACCTCCTAAACTCAAGTATGATGTAGAATTCAAGTACAAGCCTTCTATACCGGACAATGTCAAATATTGGAAGGTGTTTGAGGATGATTTAGAACTTAAAAAATTCCTTGAGTTTGTTGATGAATTTGCTGCATTACACATTGATCAGGATCATGATTATGAAATTACTCCACATGATGATGTTTTCCTTCATAAAATTGCTAATCATCATATTGTGCAGCTACCTAGTAATCACATTCCAAAAGGACTAGTTCCTTTGGAAAAACTATTTGATGAAAATGATGCGGCAGTAAAGGGGAAAGTGTCTACTGATGATGCCGATACAACTAAGTGCAATTTGGGAACATAAAAGGATCCAAAATATGTCAAGCTGTCAAGAAGCTTATCAGGAGAGCAGAGGGCAGAATATGCAAAATTGTTGAAGGAAGTTGTTGATGTATTCGCTTGGACTTATGAAGATGTCAGAAATTATGACACAAACATTATAGAGCACAAGATTCCATTAAAAGAAGAGAACAAACCCTTCAGGAAAAAGTCGAGGCAAGTCAATCCTATGTTTTTTTCTTATCATGGAGAAAGAGGTACAAAAGATTCTAGATGCAAAAATTATTATTCCTTTGAGGTATTCCGAATGGGTTGCCAATTTGGTCCTCGTGAGGAAAAAGAATGGAGAAATTAGACTTTGTGTCGATTTCCAGAATCTGAACAGAAGTTCTAAAAAGGATAATCACCCTTTTCCCAAGATGGAACACATATTACATAGGGTGACAGGTGCAGCTTGGATGTCTATGGTTGATGGTTTTTCTGGCTACAACCAGATTTCTGTTTTGCCAGAGGATAGAGAGAAGATGGCCTTTACCACTCCTTGGGGTACATTCATGTATGCTAAGATGCCCTTTGGTTTGATGAACGCAGGGGAAGCCTTTCAGCGAGCTATGGACATAGCATTCATCAGAGAGAAGGAAAAGTTTGTTGTCATCTATTTGGATGACATAACAATGTTCTTTCAATCTGATAAAGAGCATTGTGATCATTTAAGAAAGGTTTTCTTGAAATGCAGAAAATTCGGTCTCTCTTTAAATCCAAAAAAATCACTGTTTGCCATGAAGGAGGGAAGATTATTGGGACATATTGAGTCAACTGAAGGGGTTAATATTGACTCTAGCAGGGTTGAAGCCATACAAACCTTGTCACTTCCTAGATCTAAAAAGGAGGTTGAATCTTTTTTGGGTAAAGTTAATTTTTTGAGAAGGTTTGTGTCAAATTTTGTTGAGTTGGTTAAGTATATCACAACCATGTTAAGGAAAGACAATGAAATCAAGTGGACTACTAAAGCACGTAATTCATTTGATCAAATAAAGAAAGATTTGTCTGAAGCCCCGGTCCTAGTCATCCCAGAATACTCCAAGGACTTTCTTATTTTTTCTTTCACTTCTTTTGATACAGTGGTAACAATTTTGTTGCAAAAGAATGTTAAAGGCTTAGAGCAGCCCATTTGCTTTTTCAGCCGGGCTTTGAGAGATGAAGAATTAAATTATGACATCATGGATAAGCAAGCCTATGCCTTGGTTAAATCTCTTAAGTCCTTCAGAGTTTATGTGCTGCATTCAAGAGTTATTGCTTATGTTCCATCAGCCGCTGTAAAATAAATTCTTATTCATCTTGATATTGATGGAAAACACAGCAAATGGATTGCTAATATCCTTGAATTCGATTTAGAAATCAAGCCTAGTAAATTGGTTAAAGGCCAGGGTTTAGCGAAGTTGTTGGCTGAATCAAATTGCTCAACATTAGGGGTCAATTTCATTGGCTCATGTCTAGAAAAGTAGCAGGCTAAATTAAATGACAAGGGTTCTCAAGGCATCCCTACATTGGCAGATTGCAACTGGTACAAGGACATAATATTCTTCTTGCTGAATTTATAGCCTCCAAATGGTATGGAAAAAAACAAGGTGAGAGCACTAAAACTAAAATCAATAAAGTATTGCCTGGTTGATCAAATTTTATATTGGAAGGATCCATTGGAAGTGTTGTTGAGATGCCTAGACCCGCAAGAAGCCCAAAAGATTATGTCTGATTTTCATGACAGTTTGTGTGGGGGGCATAATTTTTTGAGGACTACTGCCTACAAGATCCTCAGGGTTGGGTATTTTTGGCCTAGTCTGTTCATAGATGTTTGTGCTAAGATCAAAGCATGTGTTAAATGTCAGAAATTTTCTGGAAAGCAGTAGCTTAAGTCTTTGCCATTAAATCTCGTAGTAGTTTCAGGACCTTTTCAACAGTGGGTCTTAGATTTTATTGGGGAAATTCATCCCTCTTCCAGTGGCCAACATAGATAGATCTTGACTGCCACATATTACTTCACTAAGTGGATAGAGGCTATCCCTACCAGGAAAGCTTCCCACAAAGTGATTATTGGCTTCCTTGAAGACATTATGGCGAGGTTTGGCTGTCCGAACAGAATTGTCACTAACAATGATGCATATTTAAAGGCTGAGCCATTGATTCAGTTCTGTGAACAATATGGTATCACATTGATTCATTCAACCCCTTACTACCCACAAGGAAATGGGCTTGTAGAATCCTCAAACAAAAGCCTTATGAATATTGTTAAAAAGATGTTGGAGGAAAACAAAAAGGCATGGGATTCAAAACTCAAGTTTGCTTTGTGGGATGATAGAGTGAAAAAAAAGAGAGCCTTGGGTCTTTCTCCTTTCCAACTGATATATGGAGTTGAGGCCATTTTTCCTTCTCAACTTGCCTTGCCTGTGGGAAAATTCTTCCAGGATTATCAAGGGGAGCTAGATCATATGATCAGGAGGATTCAGCAGTTGGTTGAAGTGTAGCATACTCGGGAACAAATTGTAGATAAGGAATATGATCATCAACTAAAGATCAAGCATGAATTTGACAAGAAGGTGAACAAAGAGGATTTTCAACTGGGCGATCTGGTGCTCAAGTGGGATGCACCGAGACAAGATAAAGGAAATCACGGTAAATTTGAAGCTTTATGGGTTGGCCCTTTCAAACTCTCTGAGGTATTCTCTAATAACACTTTCAAGTTGCAGAATATGGAGGATGAAGAGGTTTTTGGTGGCCCTGTCAATGGGCATTTTATGAAAAAGTACTTTGCTTGAGCCTTGAGTGGCTCTTCATGTCATTGTAAATATCATTTCCTTTTTATTTTTATTGTTGTTTCAATAAATGACCCCATAGCCCTAGGATAAGGCATTGAATCTACTCATTCTTGGCAGCCCGCAGGGGGCATGCCATCCCCTATGGAGCCAATGTTATCACACTAAACTGCCTTGGGTCTTTTAGTTTGTTTTTATCATTTTTAAAGCCTTAGTTTTTAAATTTTTTAATGTAATATTTTCATCCCTTTAAATTTATGTTTGATAGGACCACTTGGATGACTTATCTTTTGAGTCACAGCTCATGTTTTGATCCTCAATTTGATTTTTGATCGTTGAACCCTTTAGCTCATGGTTTATTCTTTTTGGTCCCTTTTCATGATTTTTCCCTAGGTCGATACCTCCCATGATCAGGCTGATGTGACACACCTCTCTCCTCACTCATGACCTCACAAGCATGCCTCATTGTCCTCGCTTACCCATCTAATCATATTTTTGAATTGGAAGTGCTACCTGCTCATCAGGCAGTTCTGTAGTACCTGCCACGTTTATCATACTGCCACCCCAAGTCATGATTGCCACAAATGATTCCATATCCCTTCTTTTTAGTGCCAGAAGTCGGTTAAAGTGCTTTCAAAGGTTCTTGCATTTATGGTCCTTGATAATGGTTTCTAATTTTGAAAACTCAATAGTGCTGCACTGCATGAATTCGCCAATTCTGATCAGGAGACCTCATGTCAACCAAATCTTACTACTGTGCAATATTCTAGGGCTGATGTTTCCTCATTTTTATCCTAAGATTGCATTGAATATCTCAGCAGGTGTCGAATTTACAGGTATCCTGTGTTGTCTCCTTTGCATATTAATTTTCGCAGGACGTTTGTGTTCATGTTTTGGTTTGCTAATTTTTCACAGTGGTAAAGGATCTATCCTTGCATGAGACCCTCATCTCCTTTCTTTCTCAGACCTGTAAACCTCATGGCTCATATATGAGTCTGATTACTATCACCTACCTTAGCCATTGAAGTCACAAGATCTTGACTAGTCTAGCCTCTACGTATGCATTGCACTACCTGGAGGCGCTGCTTAACCTCTCACTGATTAAGCTCACACTACTTCCCCTGCCTCCTTTCATCTTGAAATCAGGTGTTTTACTCAGTCTTCCTAGTCATTACCATCCCTTAAGACTTTCAAATTCCCTCATTCTGAGTCATGGAGACCCCTCAATCGAAGAAAGCACACAAAGGTGGCAAGATAGTTAGGACAAAACCAATGGACATGCACCTTTTTCACACAGAGCCCATGGAAAGGGAGATATTTCAAAGATCAGGATGCCTCTCTTTTTTCCAGAACATGCAGAGAGGCCATCTAGAGGTAGTAAGACAATTTTCTTTAAATTTTGATGGCAAGAAAACCAGAGTTGGGGATTTGGAATTTGAGGTAACTGAAGCCTCCATCTCAGCTGCAACAGGGATTCCCATTTCAGGTGAAAAGTGGTTCAAGGCCATGGTTTTGAGTTCACCCTTTGTTAAATATCTCTTCAAGCCTGAATATCGAGCCAATGAATTGTCTAAGAGTATGCCAAGGAATCAATTGATTGAATAGTTTGACAGAATTTTGAAAATCGTATAGAGATATTTTACATGTGAAGGAAGATTTAACACCTTGTACCATTACCACATAAGGCTGTTGCTACATTTTACTGGTAAGGTTGAGATGAATATTCCTTATTACCTGTTGACAAGCATAGGTAAAATGTCAGACAGGGTCCAAGCCAAATCTAAGGATGTGGACTCTAGTCTTTTCCTCTCTGGACTAATTAGGATGCTATTCTCTGAGGAGTTGGGAAAGAAAGAGATTTCATGGAAGCATTTTCTGGTTACTTCTCACTTCAAGATGGACCCTGCATCTACTCCCCTATCATAGATTGTAGGTCCTTCATCACCCACCAGTACTAAAGCAGGGATCACTAGGAAGAGAAAGGGCAGAGCCCCTGTTCAAATTTCATAGATCAACAAGCAAGTCATGGAAGATGAGGAGGAAGTTTTTCCTTCTCCACATAGAGATTTCTCACCCCCCCCCCCCNNNCTAGCAGTCAAAATCAAGGGTAAAAGACCTTTCACGAGGTCATCAATTACTAAGGTGGCTTCCCAAGAACATTCTTTGCCAGAAACCCTGGTTCTAAACAAGAAGAGAAAAATAATTAAAAATCCTATGGAGGAGAAATCTGAAACCCTTACTCAGAGGAAGAGGGGAAAAGATAGTTTGCAGTCTACTAAAGGGAAGCAGGAAATCCCTATACAGAAGGTTAGGGAGAAAGGTGCTAAAGGACCCTCATGGAGAAAAATTGAAACCTTTGAGAAAGGCATTGAGAATTCTATGGTAAGAAAAGATGAAACCCCTGTGCAGAGAAAGAAGAATAAAAGTAGAGCCAGCAAGGAACCTGATGAGGTAGACAAGACACTTCCCATGCAAGAGGAAGAGGAGTCTGAAGAGAAGCCCATTAAGACTGAGCATTCCACTGTCCCTCTTGACAGTCAGACCTATAAAAGACTTATCAAGCAACTCAAAGATGCAAGGAAAGAAATAGCTCATCGCAAAGAATAAGACAAGGTCCACTTGGCTCAGATGGATGAGCTTATGGTTGGCTACAATTATACCCTTGACTTGGTAAGGTTTGTAGCGAGAAAGGCTCTTCCCCTTCGTAAACAACTGAAGAATATTTACAGACAAAACATAGGATTTCAGTCTTAGAATAGGAAGTTAAAGGCAGAGCTGAAACACTTTCATGATGAGGCAACTCATAGAAATTTACAGGTGTTGGTCGAAGCTGCCATTGAGGATGATAAACCAGAAACTAAGGAGAGCACAACTACACAGAAGAAGCCTGCCAATGCTAAGAAAAGGAAGTATGTTGTGCCAATTGAAGATCCTCTTTCTACCAGAAAGAGTGTGAGGCTAAGTATTAAAATGACAAAATAGATAGTAATGGTAAGCCCCATTTTTGAGAATTGTTCCTTTTTGGGAGGGTTATCTGATATGAATACACTAGTTGTGCCATCTATATAGGATTTTAGGCGTTTAGCTATGTGGATTTTGAGTTTTTGCTAAGTGATAGCTTCACCGAGTTGTAAAAGGCACTACCTATGGTATAGTCGAGGCACCTAAGTAAAGTGGTTCTGTCATCATGAAAGGACACATACTTCTCTGTACATATTCAAGATCGAAAGGCACTACATTTTGGCAATGCTACCCAAACTTGTATGTAGATGCAACATAGGTGACACTATGTAAAGGTGATACATAATATTACACAGAGAACAAAATCTACATAACGGTGCAACACAATGGCGCTACCCACAGGCGCTACGTAATATTTGGCAGGGAATAGGTTTACACACAGGCGCAACACATTGATGCTACCCACAGGTGCTGCGTAATATTTGGCAGGGAGCACGTTTACACACAGGCACAACACAGTGGCGCTACCCACAAGCACTGCATAATATTTGGCAGGGAGAAGGTTTACACACAGGCACAACACAAGGGCTCTACCTACATGCGCTACCTAATATTTCAATAGTGGACAAATGTTGGCATGTATATGCAGCACTGTGGCGCTACACACAGACACTACCCTCTCTCCTTGTTCTGTTTTATGGTGCGTTACCCAGAGTTGCTACCTAAGGAAGTTGCCAGCAAACACCAGGAATCTAGGAGGACTAGGCCAATAGCTTTTGGATAAGTTGGTGATGGAGAAAGTTACAGAAGTAGCAATTGGCATTTTGAGGACAACTACAGGCTCCAAAAAAACACATGGAAAAATAGGAGTTGAGCAACAAAGGGGGATCAAAGCAATTAGAAGCATGATTGGATTAGTCACCAGTATTTCCCTGTTTTATAGCATAGGATGTTATTCTAGTTGTTAGAACTAATAAATGTTTAGAGATTTTCAAGGGAAACATGCTAGCTCATACCTCCAACTGTGGCCTCTCATTCTTTTTATAAATAGATAGATTAATTGCTTCAGTTGTTTTTGGATGGTTGAGCAAGGCTCTCTTAGATTGTAATATTTTGATGAAGTGATGGTGATCTGGCTATGTACTGGACTTAAGACTTTTTGACCAATATAAATCAGCTTCTCTTTCATTCTATTTGCTTCTGATGCTAAATGTTCATGCCCTAAAAGATTCACATGAATTGTTGTGGTGATGTTATGATGAATATTTGATCATTATATTATCGTGATGTTTATTTAGCTTCTTTGTTTTTTGATGTCAAGAGGATGTTGTGATTATAAACCTTCTTCCTTAGACTCTTGTAGACTTGATGTTTTCACAAGTCCCTACACTCCTCTCACTCAAGTCTTCCCTCTATTCATATTTACTCCCAAACCACTGATTGAATTTAGCCAAGACCTTGATTACTGGTGCATTGCTAGCCATTGTTTCCGAGTTGGAATTTTGTCATCTTGAGTCTTTCCCATTTGATCGTTTAAAACACCCTTCCATTCACATATAACTTGACGGGTACTAGGATTTCCTTCCATGCAATCTGAAGGTGACTTCTAGTGCTAACACACTCAAGCATAAACACACACAAACCTAACCAAGCATTCATCATGCAAGCTCATTGATTGCACCCTTTCCATGTCATGCATGCACATGGGCATCTCAGACTTTTAGATCCTCCTCCAAGGATATTGCTGTCATCCTTATGAAAAGCCTCATAGGAACACTCAACACCAAGTTTCCCTCTTAGTTGATAGCTTCCAGTCATTCACATGACATCTACACGGAAGTTGAATCAGACATAGTCATAACTATGTTCCCTTTTTTTATATGATAACAACTAGCAAGAAAACACTCTTGCCTTAACCTGCCTGGAACATTAACCAACTTATAAATACATTCTGGGCAGTTATAACCATGCCCAAGGTAAAAAAATCAACCAAACTAGCTTCTAATTATATCTATATGGCTACCATCCACCACTGGATGTCAGTTTGACCCATTGGGATTCTAGAAGTGCCCCAACACTTCCTTTACCACATTCATGATCAACATTTAGTCAACCATTTTATCTCAGCTTTAACAATAATTTCTAATACCATTTGGACTACTTACTAAGTATCCTAGTTCAGAAATCCAGAGTATCTTTAGGTCAAGATCGATCTTGACCATTACTCCTAGAATTCCTCCTTCTGTTCAGTACCGTTAGGGACGGAGGCCACTCTCCTCCTCCCACAAGAAATCTGACAGATTAGTTTCCTATCCACCAAGAAAGGGAGGCTGTTGTGATTTCTCACTTAATCACTCTATATTTCTACAACTTCGTTTATCAGCTTGATTAGAAAAACCCTGTCCAATAATTACTGTACCTAGAAACAAAATTTGTTTCTCAGTTCCCTTAAAACTCGAGAGCTGTGCATGCTCTCCCTTTTCAGAGAATGGTCACCAGACTCATTCCTTTGGTCATGAGGGGTTATACACCTATACTAGATTTATCCCTTCATCAAAGCAGTAACCATTACTACTACAGATCTTTTCCATCTGTTCACATTTCTATTTTAGTTTAAAGATTAGTGTTCTTCAGCATAATCCTACCCCTGTAGGATTGGCTATCATTTCCCAAAGAAATGATAGGCTTACCTAAAGTACTTCAATAATATTTTCATACGGCTCATGAATGAGCCCAAGAAGGCCAAGTGTTGTAACTATTCTCTGATACCAATTTGTAACACACCCACGACGAGACATACAAATATTTCTCTTTTTCTTAAATCTCTTTAGATTCCCCTTTATTTAATTGCAGGTTCTTCCAAACCTGTAGGCTCTTTCCTGGCCCCTTTGAAGGATTTGAGAAATAGGAGCCAACTCTCCAAGCTATCCCCTTCCTTCATATGAACTTAGGCTATGACCACATGCCTAACCAAAGGGCGCTTTACAACTTTGAGATTTCAGGACTTCACATTTCGTAAAGTTGGCGTACTACTTACCTCTCTTCTTCCAACTCCCGATTTTATGAAGTTCCTTGGGACTAGATCTATGGTCCATGCTCCTCCCGTGATCCATCGGCTCAAGTCAACTAGCGAGTTTGGACCTCACGATTTCTTACAACTCTACCTTTGACTTCCCCGATTTGAGAATCAACGAAATGCTAACCTCGCGCCACGTATCCTATCTCGATGGATGACTAGGATTGATGTGGCTCTCAACTCCTCAGGTAGTTTCCTCTTTCCTTCTTCGCAGGTTCTTCCTCTAGGGTACGTGGATATTTGCCACGTTTCCTCTAAATCAAAAGGCTAAGAGTCACTTCACGCTTAGATCTGATGGTCCAGGTTCTTCACAGGGCTCAATCCAATGGCCACTGTTGCTCCTCCTCTTGGGTTTACGCCTTCTTCCCTGACTTGGAAGACTTCATACATTTCAAAGGCTTCACCTTTGAACTACCTCATGTGAGCCCAGTGACTTTGAGTCTCATCTACACTTTTGAAAAGTGTTATCCCTTTTGAGCTTGATCCTTAGGGGATTTTGAATTCCCATGCCCTCCTTGTGTTTTTGGGATTTCGTCAAACTCAACTTTGCAATATCCCCAATGCATGAACTTAGAACTCGTAGATTCAATGAACAAGATGGGTCCCGATAGATCCTTGGATCCACTGTTCAGGTTATTTTGCGACGTTGAACGTCAGAGGTTTTTGCCACTCTAACTCACAATCCTCCTGAAGCACGAATCTCCAATCTCATAGATTGGATGGTCGAGAAGGACCTTGAAGGACCATAGATCCACGGTCCAGATCCTTTCATGACTTCAGATGTCGAAGGATTTTACCTCTCTCACGATGAATCCGCTGAATTTATCGAACTCGCGAAGTCCGAAGGACTTAAGGGGTTAAATCTCACGTTCTTTCCCATATCCAATAGTCGCAATAGACCTTGGCTCTTCTCGAACAGATCTCATTCATTCGCCTTCCTTACAAAGGATCTTTCCCTTTCGATACTTGGACCTTGCTATCCTTCTTGAGCTTTGTTAGCTCTGAAAGTCTTAAGAGCTTTGCACTCTTTCCCTTGAACTTAACACTTGGAAGAAATCTTTGGCGCACCTCTTGTGCTCATTTAAGAAGTCTAGAACTTAAGAGGTTCTTGACCTCCGCCCACCTCATAGAGACTCTGTGCATATCCGTACTACCTCTTCTGAGATTAATAGACTTCGTCCTCCAAGGGACTCAGAATGACTAGGAGGATTGACATGCGTACATGAGACTATACCTAAGGTCGATGAACTCACAGTTCATGGTTCTAGCTTAATCCACCACAAGACGCAAGCATCTACGAGTATAAAAGAACGTCCAATTCATACATTTTCCTACTTTCCTAATTACATATAAATCATTAAGCAAACATATCCATCCCTGCAACATTCATAGGATATCCAACGTTATTACATAGTTACAACTCAGTTACATAGGGTATGAAAATACTTATCTATTACAAGTTGCAGCCGACTAGCTGACTATGGGTGTGTGCCTTTCCACCCAACCATAGGCTCAGAGGCATTCACTCTTAGCACTTTGGCCACCCCATGCCAAACCATGATATCACCTGGGAATTACACCATCTCTCAGAGAGATTCTCTCTCTGTGACAATGACCCTGTGAGGTTTATCAGATGCCTCCTCATCATCAAGCTCACATTCTCATTCTTCACATCGTGTTATCTGCATTTCTTCTTTCTCTATGTTGTCTTTGGTTCACACCTCTCCTTCCAATCTTCCACTCTCCTCTCATGCCCCCCCTGTCTTTGTGTATGTATTGTACCTTTTCTTCTTTTGGAAGGTTCTCAACCTATCCTGTTCCTTCCGTCAAAAGGAAGCTCGAGTAAGAAGGTTTCTATGGTACTTCAGGTTGACAACCCATGTTTCCATTCATGAGGGTGGTTGATTATTCAACCACTAGTCCTTTTCTTCATTAACTGATTTATTTCCTCTAGAGATATCATGGCTCATACTTCAAGGATTCACCCCCCCAACAGTTAGTTATGGGCAGTTTAACAATAATATAGTTACATCATCCACATGCCTTAGCATGGTAATCTTATTTTATGATTAATTACAAGCTGGGGGAAACAAGGTGTTACAATTCCCTCCCCCTTAAAGGAACACCGTCCTCAATATTATTTCTCAGAAACACCTATCATGCCTTTCTCATTCAACCACTTTGGAAGTATTGAACTTCATCCTCAGTCAATTCCTTTTTCAGACTCTTAGTCTTCGTCACCTGCCTTCAATAATTCTTGGACAACAAGCACATTAATCACAATTTTATGCAAAAACATCAGACTGTTTTTCAAAATTCAAGAGGAAAATTTCATAATCTAGAACAATACTTATCTGTGCAGCTCATGGATATGCATCCACATGACTGTCTTTTTATCCAGGCTCACTGTTTTCCCGAACATATCCATTGTGTGCATGATCCCAATCAATAGTTTACAAGAACTATCAAAGTCTCCTCTCCCTTGCAGTCACTCACTCTCCAGGCCCAGGCTCAGGCAACCCCTTCTCTTCTATACAGTTCCTCGGGTGACCCATCTTGCCTTCCCAAGGCTTCCTCGCACAAGAAGAATTTCAGAGACTTCATCGAGCATTACAATTGAGGCATCCCTCAGAATTGCTCTGCCGAGGCATCCCTCCGGCTTGTGTTACCTCAACACAACATATTCCACGCCATCATGAATTAACACGACGTTCTCATGTCTCAACAGTGGCCTCTTTCAAGATTTTCAACTTTGACAACCTTCATTTGTCCTCCCTGGACAAACCTTCTCTTCTCACCTATATCCCAATATACAAAAATTTGTGAGACATCATCATAAATTATGAATTTCAAAATTTTATTGCAAATCTGTCACCTACAAGTTTAAAATTCCACATTTTGTTTTTCCAGATTTGTTCCACACAGGGAACAGATTCACAAGCATGGGAATTTCTTCCCCATAGCAGTTTAGCTCAGTAGGTAATTGGTCTTCCTTATGGGCTTACAATACTGCCATATCCAAGGCTCTTTCTTCCTACAATTCATTCCTTAGGTAAACAAATTGTTAGTTCTCATGCACATTATATTTTCATCGCATACTTGCAGTGACTCATAAACGATTTCAGAATTGTGCATACTAACAATCAAATTTACTTTCTCAATAAAGGAAATGTCATTCCTTGCAGTTTGTCTCAATAGGAAATTGGTCTTCATTATGGGCTTACATCACTGCCATATCCATGACCCTTTGCTTCTTGCAATTCATTCTTTCCATAGCCAAACAAATTGTTAGTCTCTCATGCATCCATGTATATATATATATATATATATATTTATATTCAAAACAATGCATACTAACAGTTCATCACATCTATATACACATGAAAAGGGAATCTCATTCCTTTCCTATGCCTCATTTCAATATACCAAACCTTTCAAACGTAATTCAAAATTTTAAAAGATTTAACAAATTTGCCAGTATTCATGGCCACATTCATACCCAATGCACTCTTGCATTGATTTCAAGCTTGTCATAATTTATGATAGGTTCTTGGCCATGGTGTGTTGGAATTTAACCAACCTCTTCACCACATGGCTTATTCATTTTCATTCTGGTGCAAACCCCCCTTCTTTGTAAGGGTTGTATGACCTCCCGGTCTAGGATCTTCGCAAGTCTAAATTGAAACAGTCTTTGATTCCCTGCTAGAACCTCTAAAAAACAATCCACAGGTCTTTTTATATAAAAAAAAATTCACCCATGTGAACAAGCGCTAAGCGCAAGTCTCCTCCATGTGACCATGGCTTGTGACCACATGCCTATCTGAAAAAGCCTGTCGCGATTTTGCGTATCGGATATATCATTCAAGCGACTCTCTGTCCTTCGAACTCTCGAGTTCCGAAATTTCGTCAAGGGCCTAGCGCATGCTATCTCCTCCCTTATCCTCCATCCATATAACCCTTCACTATGACCTGGGGCCAATCCTTCTAAGCACGTCGGGATTTCATGTATCGGGAACTCTCGATGCAATTCACCTCCATTCTCCTGATCCTCCGATACCCGAAATTGTGAAATATTCAGATTAGATGATCAGTCCACACTAGCTCTCCAGCCAATGGGTATGATCAAGTCGCGATTTCGCATTTCGTGAATTCTCACAACTCCGCCCTTTGAATTTTTAACTCTATGAGTCAGCGAAATGCTGATCTGTTGCCACGTGTCCCATTTCAATGGACGGTCTCGATGATTTCAGGATTTTGTGTTTCAGGGTTTCACAAATTTCACTTTGCTTCTTCCAAATCTTCTAGTTTTGAAAAATTTCAATAATTTCTCGTGACTAACTAGTGCACTACTTCTTCGAGATCAAATGGCTTGAAATATTTCGGCTCCTCCTGAATGGATCTTGAAATCGATCTGATGATTGAGATTGGTTTCCTTACGATGAACGAATCACGTTCATCTCCTCTGTCAGGTTCTCGATTAACCTGATTCGATCAAGGTTTTATTTCGTGGTCCTCACGATCTCGATCTGTAGTTGATCGAAGGGATTTATGCAATTTCTTAGTAAAGGTTTTTGACCTTTTGAGTTAACAAGGATCATTTGGTTCAGATGCTCCTGCATCATACAATCAGTCTTCACTACCACAGGTTCACACCTCCATCATTTGGGTTCTCCTTCCCGAATCATACCCTACTTGGGTAGCCATGGAATACAACTATCTTTCAAAAATTTTGTGCATAGCGTTAAGACAATAAAACATTTTCAGACATGTCCTAGCACATTTTTATGCACCTCATGACATTATCCTAAATGTTTTCATGAATGCAACACAAACAAATCTCGATTGTTTCTACAAAAATATGACCACCATCACTATGGTGATGAAGCATTTACTATCATTTGCGTACCAACTCTCTCTTATCCCAGAGAAAACATAATACTCAATAAGAAAATAAATGAGGGCTGTCCCCTTCTTCCAATTCTTTCTACACCACCTAGGACTTTTCAGCCCAACTGATTAATCTCTAAAGGCCTCACTGCCTTTTCTTAACATGGCTTCAACAAAACCTATTCAATCAAACATACTCCTTTATTCATTCATTAGTCTTCTATTCATTACGTGATGTTTTCAAAATGTAATCCAAGATTCTTATATATATATATATAAAATCTTGTAGCTCATTGCTTAATTCTCAACAATTATTAAGGTAGTGACTTTGTCCTCCTGACAGAGTCTTCACACAGTTCCTCCACAAGGAACTCCCTCAACATGCAACTTCCTTATTGCATATCCATCACCATCTATGATGGCCTCAACCTTGAGTTAGCTTCAGTTGTTTACCAACTATTCCATAGGGATATAAGCATGCATCTTTATCATGCATCCAAATTATGTATCCACACATGTTCTGGTTTTGTTAACTTACATCCATGATGTACTTAACCATAGGCATAATCAAAAGCCTGTGTGTAGCTGCCATGGTTATATTTCACAGTCTACATACATCTCTACTTTAAAATTAGTCAACTCATGATTGTTCAAAATCATTCTCATGTGATCCTCAAGGCATGATCATTTGCCTCTTATCCTAACAACAAACCATCCTTGCTCATTTCCTCTTTCATTTATTTATACTAGTGTTTCCTGAGGGAATGGAGTGCATTCCCCTTAAGCTATCATTCAAAACAAAACTCTCATGACTCTTCAAAATGGACTTAACCATGCATCCATGGTATTCACTTAATCTTTGCAAGTGCAATTCTTGTCTTACGTATCACTCATCAAGGCAGCCATATTGTGCCTTTAGTATACATATATCCTTAAATCATACATGTGCATCAATTTCACATTTAATATCATTCATACCTAATTGGTATTACTATCAGGCTTCATATAAATAAGCTTCACAATGCATTAACTCCATGCACTCAAGCATAAACACACACAAACCTAACCAAATATTCATCATGCAAGCTCATTGTTTTCACCCTTTCCATGTCATGCATACACATGGGCATCTCATACTTCCAAATCCTCCTCCAAGGATATTGTTGTCATCCTTATGACAAGCCTCATAGGAACACTCAACACTGAGTTTCCTTGTCAGTTGAGAGCTTGCAGTCATTCACATGACATCCACATGGAAGTTGAATCAGACATAGTCATAACTGCGTTCCCATTTTTATACGATAACATCTATCAAGAAAACACTCTTGCCTCAACCTCCCTGGAACATTACCCAACTTATAAATACATTCTAGGCAATTATAACCATGCACAAGGTAACAAAATCAACCAAACTAGCTTCCAATGATATCTATATGGCTACCATCCACCACTGGATGCCAGTCTGACCCATTGGGATTCTAGAAGTGCCCCAACACTTCCTTTAACACATTCAGGATCAACATTTAGTCAACCATTTTATCTTAACTTTAACAATAATGCCTAATACCATTTGGACTACTTACTAAGTATCCTAGTTCAGAAATCCAGAGTATCTTTAGGTCGAGATCAGTCTTGACGAATACTCCTAGAATTCCTCTTTCTGTTCAGTACCATCAGGGACGAAGGCCACTCTCCTCCTCCCACAAGAAATCTAGCAGATTAGTTTCCTATCCACCAAGAAAGGGAGGCTGTTGTGATTTCTCACTCAATCACTCTATATTTCTACACCTCCGTTTATCGGCTTGATTAGAAAAATCCTGTCTAGCAATTCCTTTACCGAGAAACAAAATTTGTTTCTCAGTTCAATTGAAACCCGAGAGCTGCGTGTGCTCTCCCTTTTCATAGAATGGTCACCAGACTCATTCCTCTGGTCGTGAGGGGTTATATACCTATACTAGATTTATCCCTTCATCAAAGCAGTGATCATTACTGCTACAGATCTTTTCCATCCGTTCACATTTCTATTTTAGTTTAAAGATTATTGTTCTTCAACATAATCCTACTCCTGTAGGATCGGCTATCATTTCCCAAAGAAATTATAGGCTTCCCTAAAGTACTTCAAGAATATTTTCATACAACTCGTGCATGAGCCTAAGCAGGCCAAGTGTTGTAACCATGCTCTGATACCAATTTGTAAAACACCCACGATGGGGCATAAAAATATTTTGCTTTTTCTTAAATCTCTTTGGATTCCCCTTTCTTCAATTGCAGGTTCTTCCAAACTCGCGGGCTCTTTCTGTTGGCCAGATTGCACAGAGTGAATGGGCATTATTGCCATTGATGTCAAACTTCTCATTATTGCATTTATGAGTAAGAGTTTGATTTTCATTAGTTGGACTGGGAACTCAATTAACCAAATGAACAGGTGGTCAAAGGCTTAGTTAAAGAAGCAAGGAAAAGTGCACTATAAGTTATATCACCAAAGCTCATATGTTAAGGAAGTTTGCCAGATAAGTAAGACAAAAGTTAACGTTGATAGCTACAACAACTAATGAAATCACTTCCTGATGAAATTTCTGATCATGGTAAGAGAAAGATAAACACAGAGAGAACAAAGTGTGTTAAAGAACTTGGTGATGGGTTTTTAAGAGAAAAAACACAGAGGTTGATTCATGGTTTTTCCTGGAACTCTGTTGCTCATTTGCCGAAGAGAAAAACGTAGTGGTTCATTCACATTTTTTCTTGGAACTCTGTTGCTCATTTGCCGAAGAGAAAAACTTAGAGGTTCATTCTCATTTTTTCTTGGAACTCTGTTGCTCATTTTCCGAAGAGAAAAACTTAGAGGTTCATTCACATTTTTTTCTTGGAACTCTATTGCTCATTTGTCGAAGAGAAAAACGTAGAGGTTCATTCATGTTTTTTCTTGGAACTCTGCTGCTCATTTTCCGAAGAGAAAAACGTAGAGGTTCATTCACGTTTTTTCTTGGAACTTTGTTTCTGATTTGCCGAAGAAGAAAAACATAGGGGGTTATTCACATTTTTACCTGGAACTCCATTCATCATTAGCTAGAAGAAAAACGTAGAGGGTTATTCACATTTTTACTTGGTACTCCATTGACCATTTGCTGGAAGGAAAATGCAGGGGTAAATGTGTTTGAGACAGATGGAAAGTTGTTTCCTTAACCCTGTCGATTGGTTTCTTGATTGTGAAATGTGCATAGGTTAATAGTTGATTTTCTCCTTAAATGAGAAATGCACAGAGAAGAGGTACACTCTGATGTTGCAGATTGTATGGTTGTTTTTACAGTGAATTAAATATGATATAGATCTAGAATAGAGGTATGAAATGCTTGATTGATTGAGCATTTACATCTAAGGTAAATGCATTAAATAGTTAAAGGTTGTCTTTGTAATTCAAATATACATTGAGGTCATTACTTATTGCAATGAAGATTATCGACAGATTTGATCTCCAAGTTTATAACAGAGTAATCATGAACAGATTGAGCTGATTAGTTTTGGCATTGAAAAAGTGTGAATAGAGTTGCATGTGAGTAAGATGCATGTTGGTTGAAAACAATAACAGGTTTGGCAAAGATAGAATTGATGGTCACAAGTTTTTTTTCACAGAAAGAAATTAACAAAGGGATATTGACAGTTTAAGAAGAGTGTTTGAAACAGGTTGAAGCCAGTGCTAAGGGAGGAAGGGAGGAGCTAGGGATACTAGCTATCTCATGGCAAGTTGAAGCTTGCATTTAGGCAATAGAAGTTGTCTTTTAGTAGGTGCTGAATATAAAGAGGTAGTAGCCTCATCTGAGTAGTTTCTCAGACAAAATTTGATGTAACTGAAGTAGCTTTCTTGCTTTACATCCACAAGAAGAAGAAGAGGTTTTTCCCTTTATGGGTTTCCTCATAAATATTTTGTGTCTCTGTCCATTTCATGTGATTGATGGTTACTAATTCATTTTCACTGAGACAAAATATTTAGTAGGTTTTAATATGGATTAAAGAAGTAATCTATGTTAAAGAGATAAAAGTGAAAATTGTGTATACAACTGATTTAGCCCCCACTCTCAGTTGCTTAACTTGTCCAACAATTGGTATCAGAGACGGTTTCTTTAGAGCTCAGTTTAATCACTGGAAATTTGGTATTTTATGATGGATAAGAAATATGAATTTACAAAACATGGATTACCTCTATTGGATGGACATAACTATGCCTTTTGGAGTATCAGGATGAAATTGTTTTTGCAAGCTCAAGGAGTAGATGTTTGGCAAGATGTGTTGAATGAATATAGTGTTCCAACAACCATTCCAACATATGTTGCAGGTAAGAAACTTTATGAAAGAAATTCCAAAGCTATGTATGCAATACTTGGAGGTTTAGCAGGGTTATAATTTATTAAGGTTATGCATCGTGTGTCAACAAAAGAATTATGGGACAAGATGAAAAATGTTTATGAAGGAGATACTAAGGTGAAAAATGCTAATTTACAATCATATAGGAGTCAATTTGAAAGTTTAAAAATGGAAGAATATGAAGATATAGCAACTTACTTCCTTCGTATTGATGAAGTAGTTAATACCATGAGAGGTCTAGGAGAAGAAATTAAAAATGCTAATATTGTACAAAAGGTACTTAGATCTCTACCTGTAAGATTTGATCCAAAAATATCTAATTTAGAAGAAAGAACTGATCTTGCTACTTTATAAATGGATGAACTACATGGGATACTAATAACATATGAGATGAGGACCTCTGGTGAGAATTCTTCTAGGAAAGAATCATCTTTCAAGGCATCAAAGAAGGACAAGAAAAAGGTTGAAGCATAAACCAACAATTATGGGGATTCAGAAGAGGATATGGAAGAATCTAATTTTGTCAAAAACCTGAAAGAAGTACCGGAAAATACAAAGGTAAACTTCCTCTTAAATGTTTTGGTTGTGGTAGAATAAGACATTTTTCTTCCAAGTGTCCTTTCAATAAGCATTCTGATGGTGAAGAAGAAAGCAATAGAAAGAGTAAATAATACAAGAACAAGTATACAAAGTATTTTCAAAGAAACTCATATAAAAAGAAAAGTTTATTTATTAAAGAAGTTAGTGACTCTTCAGAATCAGACGAAAGTGATGTTAGCTCAGATATAAGACTGTTTATCTCTATAGAAAATCAAAATGATAAAGTTAATGAAGAAGAAGAAGGTGAAGTTGATTTGGAAGCTGAGCTTGTAAGTGCTTTGACTGAACTTAGAAAGGTAAGAAGAGAATGTAAACATTTCAAACAAGAAATTAAGAATCTTGAAAATGAGATACATAAATATAACAAGTTGATACAAAGCACTGAAACTATGATAATTGATTTAAATCGCAAAACAGAAGAAGCTAGAGTAACTGAGGAAGCACTAAACAATTTGCTTGTAGAAAAGGAAAAAGAAAATGATGGTCTGAAACTTGAAGTTGTTTCATTAAGAAAGAAGGTACAAGAAAATAACATGGATGATAGCTCAAGGATTTTGAAACAGATTATTAGTATCAAAGACCAACAAATGACAAAACTGGAATTGGTTATAAATTTGAGGTTACTAATGCAAGTACTAGTACAAGTTTTGAAAAAGAAGGTACAGGACATACAAATGTGAAAAACACTAGCAAGCAGATGGAATTAGTAAAGCAAGAAGGAAATCCGACTTCAACAATACATAGAAGAAGCTATGACAGGAACTGGAACATGTTTGATGGCTATTGTTTCTTTTGTTACAAGTATGGACATACAACTGCTTTTTGCAATTCCTTTTCAAGAAACATAATTGCACATAACAGTCATGACAAATCTAGGTTTGATTATGAAAGAAGGCATGATAGAACCATTCAAAACAATGTGAACAATTCCTATAACAGATTTGATGTTTTAAGGTTCGAGGGTGAATGGCATAGGTGTAATAATTTTGGACATGTGTCAAGAAACTGTCCAATGAACTTTTAGAAATTTGTTGAACCTAATTACGCTAATTTGAAAGCTAGATGGTGGAAAAAGAAAAGTGACCATTTAGAATCTGAAAAATGTAGTCTAGCTTTATAGTTTGATCATAAAGTAAAATGGTGTGTGGATAGTGGATGCTCAAAACATATGACAGGCACAAAACATAATTTTGTTACATTAGATGAAGGAAAAGAAGGTACAGTCACTTTTGGTAATGAACAATCAGCTAGGATAATTGGAAGAGGTACTGTGTGTCTGAATAACAAAAATATTATGGCTGAAAATGTCTTGTTGGTTGAGGATATGGAACACAATTTATTGAGTGTAAGTCAAATTTGTGATAAAGGGAATTATATGATTTTTGATTCTAAAAATTTTCAAATCAGAGATGTCAAAACAAATAGGTTAGTTGGAACAACTACAAGAACACCGAACAACATTTACATACTAGATGAGAAAAAGGAAAATTGTTATCTTGGGAATGAAGATGAAAGTTGGTTGTGGCACAAAAGGCTTGAGCATATTAACTTTGAAAATCTGATTCAGTTAAACAAAAAGGAAGCTATAATAGATTTACTTGTCATGAATAATCTTACCAGTTCTATTTTCAAACAATGTCAACATGGTAAACAAACTAGAGTTAGGTTTAAGACCAAAGAACACTCTACAACAAAACCTTTGGAAATAGTACATGCTGATGTTTGTGGACCTATGAGGACAACATGATTAAATGGTGAAAGATATTTTCTGTTATTTGTGGATGAATTTACTCAGATGACTTGGATGTTTCTGTTGAAAAAGAAGTCTGAAACATTCAACTGTTTTCAAATTTTCAAAGAATTGATTGAAAATGAAATTGACATGAAAATTAAATGCTTAAGATCAGACAATGGGGGAGAGTTTGTTTCTAAATAATTCAATAAGTATTGTGATGATAATGGTATCAAAAGACATTTTTCTATTACTGAAACACCTCAGCAAAATGGTGTTGTTGAAAGGAAAAATAGGACTATTATGGAGATGGCAAGAACACTGCTAAATGAATCTAAACTGAGTAACATACTTTGGCCTCAAGTTGTCCATAATGTTGTTCATATTCTGAATAGAAGCTTGTTGAGAAATAACTATGACAAAACACCTTATCAGTTATGGAAAGGTAGGCCATCAAGTGTAAAACACTTTAGAATATTTGGTAGTAAGTGTTACATAAAGAAAGTTGATAAAAATATGGGAAAGTTGGATTCTAGAACTGATGAAGGTATTTTAGTTGGATATTCATGCTCAAGAAAAGCTTATAAGTGCTACAATTTTAGATTGAAGAAAGTTGTTGAAGCCATAGATGTTAAATTTGATGAATCTTCATTGATAAAATCCACAATTGAATAGAAAGATCATCAGACATATGAAATATATGACAAACTGAAAATGGAAGAAGAATCAAGTGATATAGAGGAAACTAAATCAACTAACAACGAAAATATGATTCCTACTTTGGTGCAGGGGTCAACTCCATCTAAGACTCCAAACAAAAGGGTACAAAGAAATCATCCCGAAGAGCAAATCATTGGTGATATACATGCAGGTGTTGAAACTAGAAGCAAAAGGTAAGAATCTAGTTCAAATCACAAACATGTAAAATTACTCTCTCTGCTTGAACCCAAGAATGTTGAAGAAGAAATCGATGATGAATACAGGATGAAAGCAATGAAAGAAGATATTATTCAAATAGAAAAGAATGAGACATGGGAATTGGTTCCTAGACCTTTAAATAAGAATGTTATTGGGGCTAAATGTCTCTTTAGAAATAAGTTGGATGAAGCAGGTAAGGTGACTAGAAATAAAGCTAGACTAGTTTGTAAAGGGTATGCATAGGTAGAAGGCACAGATTATGGAGAAACTTATGCTCCTGTTGCAAGAATGGAATCCATTAGGCTGATTTTGGCTTATGCTAGTTCCAAGAACATTAAATTTTATCAAATGGATGTAAAATCTGCGTTTTTAAATGGTGAATTAGAGGAAGAAGTATACATGGAACAACCATATGGGTTTCAGGTGAAAGAAGTAGAAAATTATGTCTACAGGTTGAAAAAGGATTTCTGTGGGATAAAGCAAGCTCCAAGAGCTTGGTTTTCCAGAATTGATAAATACTTAAGGCAGCAAGGATACAAAAAAGGCAACATTGACAATAATCTTTATATTAAAGAAGAACATGATAGCTTGGTCATTGTTGAGATTTATGTAGATGATATTATTTTTGGGAGTGATAATGATCAACTTAGCCAACAATTTGTTGAAAGTATGCATAATGAGTTTGAGATGTCCATGCTTGGTGAAATGAAATTTTTCTTAGGTCTTCAAATCACTCAATCTGATGAAGGTATTTTCATTTCTCAAACTAAATATATCAATGAAATGCTTAAGAATTTCAAAAGAAGGACTGTAAACCAATCGACACTCCCATGGTTACTGGATGTAAGTTGAGTCAAACTGATGATTATGAAAATGTTAAGTAGACAATGTACAGATCTATGATTGGCAATCTTCTATATGTTATAGCTACAAGGCCCAATGTTATACATGTATTTTGTCAATTTGCTAGGCTTCACACCTCTCCTAAAGATTTTCATTTACTTACAGTCAAAGGGACTCTCAAATATCTTAAGGGCAGATCAGAGTATGGTTTATGGTATCCTAAGGGTAATCAACTTGATTTGTATGCTTTCATTGATGCTGATTGGGCAGGTTGTGTTGATGACATGAAGAGTACTAGTGGAGCATCATTCTATCTTGGAGGATGCCTGGTGAGTTGGTCTAGCAAGAAACAATCAACAATTTCCCTTTCCAACTGTTGAGGTAGAATACATTGCAACTGTAAATTTGTGCACTCAGGTTCTCTGGATGAAACAAATGTTATCAGAAATACACATTCATTATGATGCTTCCATTCCTATTTTATGTGACAACACCAGTGCCATTAGTATCTCTAAGAACCCAATTATGCATTCCAAACCGAAACATATTCCTATTAAATTTCATTTTATCTGAGAGAGGGTTTTAAGTAATATCATTAAGCTGGAGTATGTTGGTATGAAAGATCAGATTGCTGAAATCTTTAATAAGCCCTTACCTAAAATGCAATTTAAAAGTCTCAAGGATCAGTTGGGGGTTTTCCTTCTGTAATTATCTTTCTCTTTCCTTATACTTAGGATTGCAGGTTTCCATGGTGCATCTTTCAGCTCTGTTATTAGCATTTTGGCCCCTCTACAATACTTTTTCCTGATTGGTTATAGTTTGCACAGATTCATGTCTTTTTGATAGGGGGAGTTGATGTTGTTTCAATTGTTGTACATGTGATATTTATGACAGGAGGAGTATGATTGATCCTTTGTCGTCGATGACAAAAGGGGGAGAATAGGTTTAAGTTTTCCATCAATGTCAAAGGGGGAGTTTGTTGGACACATTGCACAGAGTGAATGGGAATTATTGCCATTAATGTCAAACTTCTCATTTTTGCATTTATGAGTAAGAGTTTGATTTACATTAGTTGGACTAGCAACTCAATTAACCAAATGAACAGGTGGTCAAAGGCTTAGTTAAAGAGGCAAGGAAAAGTGCACTATAAGTTATATCACCAAAGCTCATATGTCAAGGAAGTTTGCCAGATAAGTAAGAAAAAAGTTAAAGTTGACAACTACAACAACTAATGAAAACACTTCCTGATGAAATTTCTGATCCTGGTAAGAGAAAGATAAACACGGAGAGAACAAAGTGTGTTCAAGAACTCGGTGATGGGTTTTTAAGAGAAAAAACGCAGAGGTTGATTCATGGTTTTTCCTAGAACTCTGTTGCTCATTTGCTAAAGAGAAAAATGTAGTGGTTCATTCATGTTTTTCTTGGAACTCTGTTGCTCATTTGTCAAAGAGGAAAACGTAGAGGTTCATTCACATTTTTTCTTGGAACTCTGTTGCTCATTTTCCGAAGAGAAAAATGTAGAGGTTCATTCACGTTTTTTTCTCAGAACTCTGTTGCTCATTTGCCGAAGAGAAAAACGTAGAGGTTCATTCACATTTTTCTTGGAACTCTGTTGCTCATTTGCTGAAGAAAAAAACATAGAGGTTCATTCACGTTTTTTCTTGGAACTTTGTTGCTCATTTGTCGAAGAAGAAAAATGTAGTTGGAACTCCATTCATCATTAGCTGGAAGAAAAACATAGAGGGTTATTCACATTTTTACCTGGAACTCCATTGACCATTTGTTGGAAGGAAAACGCAGGGGTAAATGTGTTTGAGACAGTTGGAAATTTTTTTCCTTAACCCTGTCGATTGGTTTCTTGATTGTGAAATGTGCAGAGGTTAATAGTTGATTTTCTCCTTAAATGAAAAATGCACCGAGAAGAGGTACACTCTGATGTTGCAGATTGTATGGTTGTTTTTACAGTGAATAAACTCTGATATAGATCTAGAATAGAGGTATGAAATATGTTAAGAACCAAATATCAATATAGCATAGAAAAGCCTTAGAATAAGTACTCAACGCCTTGAAAAAGAGATAATTTCAGATAATAAGCCTCTTTGAGGGGGAAACCTCCTTTTACCCCACATAAATGTTCAAGTACAAGATGATTCCAAATGAAAATGTCTCCTTGGTATATATAGGAGACT
>SNQJ01S0045655.1:51459-97250 GCA_010110895.2 Picea sitchensis | reverse complement strand
TGGACAATTTTCCACTTTTTTACAAATTAACTGAACAACAAATATTTATTTCATTTTCTCAATCAATATATAAAAGAATAAATACTTTATTTATATATTTAACTTGAATGCATGCATAATATCAATCTTTGAATATCATCTTCAAACAATTATGAGAGACCCAATTCTCTGTTACAAGACCCAACTTGTAGTTCTCAGATCCAACTGATAAATGAGGAATCCAAACCTCATAACAAGTCCCAACTTGTTGATCTCAGATCCAACTGATATGTGAGGAATCCAATCCTCATACAAGACCTAGCTTGTAAACATACACCAACCTGATACAATGAACCTTCATTCAATCCATTATATATAAATATATATATTTCAACAAATTCAACTACTCTTCTTCTCACCATTCTTTCTTGTTTGTATAGTCTTCCAACTGGTGTGAATTTGAATCATTGTGTCTTTTGATGTTTGAACCATTGTACCTTTTCATTTAAATGACAATATTAATCTTTAAATAATATCATTTTTCCTTTTATTCTTTATTTATAATGCTCATGAATTAACTCTCTTTTAATCATGACTGTGTGTCGGTTATTTTGTCTTCATGAGTTGATCCCAGACATGGATCGACTCATTATATTGTACTCATGCTTCTGCTGTGTTCTTAGTTTACCAACAAATCATATTTGATCTTTTATCAATTCTCTGTATTATTCTAGTGTTAACTCTCTATCAAATTAAATATGTATGAGGCACTTCCTTCAAACCATTTACATATGACCATATGCGCAAATCCATAGGCTCATTGATTTAAAAGTTGCCTCTTATTTTACCCTTATTTCTCTATTCCATATGAACACAGGTGGTGACCAGGTGCTAGGCTAAATAAGTGCTTGATCACTTGTCAAGATCTACGGTCACATTTTAATCGCATGATGAGATGGACTGCTGTCGTTACTTCGGGACTTCGTCCTTCACAACTTCCAGCCTCTTTACAAATTTCCTGAATAAAGGACGTGTGTCCATAATCTTCAACGATTGAGAGTGCTCTCTGAAGTAGATCAACGGTTAGCGTCACTTCATGGTTTACACTTATTCTATCCTTCCACTATATTTGATCAACAGACGATAACGCTCCTGAATTAGATCAACGGTTAGCGTTAACTTCAGCCTTCGACACTTCGGGTGATTTCTCCTTCACAGTCCTTCAATCTTCCAAAGTTCATTTCACCAAAGTAGATCAGACAGTTGGATGTTATTTGCATGATGAACGATTATCATTCATTTTGGAACTTCGAGACTTAGGGTATTTGCTGGTGGTGAAACTCCTGAAGTATAAACTCTTGGAATGATGTAACTTACTGACATCACTAGTTGACGTGGTACTGACTGAGTGGATGCCACATGTCACTTATATTCGTGACTCATGCATACTTGAAATTCCAACTGCACTTTGACACTTGTCCTCATCTGATTACGCCATGTGTCCTTGCTGACATAGATCTCCTCATGTGGCACATTTTCTTCTCCTAGATCTAACAGTTGTCCTAACTCCCAAACTTTATCTCAGATTGATGGCTGAGAGCGACTTTAGAACTTCGGCCTTCGGGTGAACTCATATGTTCCGAATCCTTTTTCCCCGAAGTGGCCAGTGCTGAAGTTGACCATTATTCTGATCCAATGAACATCATGTATTGTCCAGATCTGATGGTACTCATTTAACCCGAAAATGATTAACTCAATCCAACAACTATCGAGAATTAGGGTATTTGGGATCTCAAGCCTTTTGACTTGCTTATCCTATCCTTCTACTTTTCTTGATCCAATGGTTGGGATATTTCCTAAAATTTTCCTTAGATTAGATGACTTGCGTCTACTTCGGGACACTTTGTGGCTTACCCTGTCCTTTCACTAAACTTGATCCAACAGTCGAGATACTTCTTGAAGTGTTCCTCAGATCAGACGACTCATGTCCACTTCGAGACTTTGGACTTTCTTACTTCTCATTTTACCTGAAGTGAGATTACCCAAAGTGTAACCTCCTCTCAAATTTTAACCCGAAATGAATGTTGTTCGTTGATTGTGATCTTAGATCGACGGCTTGATTTGTTTGCGAAGCTGATTTTCCTTGGTTTAAATCCAACGACTCTTCTTTTTCCTAAAAAGTTACCTACGATCGGATGGCTCACGTTTACTTCATAACTTCGACTTCGGCTAAAATTCCTTCATGCACATTTCCTTCACTCAATTTTACCCGAAGTGGTCAATGCCGAGATGACCATGCGTATGTCACATCCATGATCTATGGTCCATGACTTAATCTATCCTGCCACTCAACTTGATCCAACGGCCGTGAATTCTCTCAGAGAAGATCAACGACCAAGGATGATTACAGGGTCCTCACTAGCACGACGTTTAAAACTATTATCGAGTTCTGCAACATAAAATACTCGTTTGGTAGTGGAACTGATGCCAACTTTAGATCTATTGGCAGGTGACAATCAACAGTCTAGACTAATTGTGGGATTGGTATTACCACGTTGTTTAATTCTCCCTTTGCACTCTACAATGAATCCTTTCCCTTGATCTGGCGCTTGCATATCCAACGGTCATGACTTGATATGATCGTTGACCAGTCCTCCATTGGTCCTTCTCTTGTAATATGATGGTCTAGACTAATTGTGGGATTGGAATTAACGCGTTGTTCAATTTTTCCTTCGTACTCCACAATCAATCCCTTCCCTTTATCTGGCGCTTTTCGTATCTAACAGTCACGACTTGATCTGATCGTGTTTCTGCAATGCACTTTTCCTTCTGAGCTTTGATCTCTGCATATTGTTTGGCATTTTCATTCTCTGCTAATTGTTATACTATTGACATCAATGACAATTTCATCAATGATAACTCAACAATGACAATTCATCATAACAACTTATCATCATATCACAATGACATCGATTGTTGACATCAATGAAAACATATCAATAACAATATGTCCAACAATTTCCCGCTTTGCCATTGAGGGCAACACACTAAGTTCATACACAAACTCCCCTTGTGATGATCCTTTTCTCTATGAAGTTACTCTCCCCCTTTGAAATGAATGGAAATGGGTTGCTCCCCTTATGATCAACCTCTGTCTGTCTGCATTTTGTTGATCAAAATATGAACTTGGGTAACTCCCCCTACATTCATGCTTTTCCTTCCATAATTGAATGACTCCCCCTGTCAATGTGCTCTCTTTGCCTCTGACTACTCTCCCCCTTTGTTTATGAAAGGGTATCTCTTCTTGAAAAGGTCTCTTCTCCTGTTAATTTACTAACTGTTTTATCTTAGTCCATTGGTATATTTGTGTTCAAATGAGTAATCTTCTTGATACCAATTGATTTAAATACCAATTTTGTTATCAATTGATTTTTGTTGAATCATACTACTTGAACTTCTCTGCTACCTTTATTTTTCCTCTTCTCGTATTCTACAACTAACCCTACTAATGATTTTTATTTTGACCACTAATCTATAAATAGTCAAGATTTTCCATATGTTAATTTAAAGAAAAAACTCTTGGCATAATCCTTTGATTTTGTAGAAACCAAATTAAACTTCTTTTTGTATTTTCTTTCTTTTGCTAACAACTTATGACATCATCCGAATTTGATATTGTCCCATATTCTTTTATAGGCACTTCCTTTTCTTGGGCTTGATTTATTTCATATTGAATTTCACATTCTTTATTAGGACCTGTTGAGGGGTCCTAAATCCCTTCAACTCAACAACAGGAACCAAACTCGCCACTGAGGCCCAATTAGACTATGCAACATTTAATGGTGGAATGGTTCTCCAGATCTTGCGATCTAGCCAATTAATCGATGGGATTTACGTAGTGATTGACATCATGTCTTCTTTTGAAAGCTCCTCCAGTTTGAACGTTCTCTTTTTATATTTTCTCTTATAGGTGGGACAGATATAAGATAAATTATTGTATAAACTAGCTTGATAAAAAATGGGAAATGATTAACTACTGAAGAAGGCTGTGCTTGGGATAACCCTTGTGCTCAAGCATGCAGACAATGATTCTTACACCTATGAAAAGCCTAGTAATAATATGTTAACCTACTGGTGTTGCAATTATTGACTGAGATACAATTATTAGGAAAAGACATACATGCAATAAACGATGGCGAGAAAAATAGTTTCCTTAGCTCTAATCATTAATCACACATTAACACAACAATTTACTTTCCATCATTAGAGACAAGAACTATAAAACAATGAATCAGATAACTTATCAATAGATTTAGAGGCTCTTATTCGTTACAACATCCATTCATGAGATAAAGTAAGAAATAATTCTTTCTTAGATCCAATCACACACGCTTTTGATGAAAAACACAAACTTGTCTCTGGTCCTAAACATGACTTCTCAATTAAGGTAGCTCCGAAATAGTTCTTTACAAATCCAAAAATGACGGGTCTTTGCCAAAACAATCGAACTCTTCTAACAGGTTGATTCTCTTATTTATAACATATTATTAACTAAAAATAACTATCAAAAGTACAATCTAAGTAAAACAAAACATTGCCACATGGCTCTTTCATCCCTCAATTTTCTAAGAGTCATCAAATGGTTTCACTTGAGTGGATGACTCTTCTCATACTCCGACAATTTGACGAAGAGTTCCTCGCACGTGTTGGCGTACGAGAATCTGTGTTGGTCCATCAGGGCCGAAAGGATCTCCTTTATCTCCACTGTCCGTGCCCAATACTTGACTATTTTAGCACTTAACTGTTGTAACATTGTCCGAGCCTTGATCGAGTTCTCCATGAAATGTTGTACTTGACCTGGTGCCATGTTCTCCACCTTTTCTATCTCCACAACCCACGATGAGTCTTGTTTGACATGTAGTTTGAGTATGTCATGCAAGTCAACAAAGTCATTGAGTGTACCGAATTCTGGAAGGCCGATGTCTCTCATCGCCCAATTGATATTAGTCCAGCTTCTTTCACACTCAACCCATTTATCTTGGATTTTCTGATGAGGTTCTTAGGCCATTTTCACCTAGTATTCGACTGACTTCTTTATGTGATCGATGTTGCTATTCCGTAGTACCTGAATGTCATAGTCTTCAACGTCTCAGTCATGTTGAACCGCACTGATGTAATCAATCCTTTCCACCGCTTGGTGTGCTTTCTCATACCATCTTTCCATATCCTTGCACATTGACAACGCCATCTTGGACCTAGTGCTTGCCTCTGTATTGCCAAAGGATGGTGGCTAGATGAAAACTTTCTTCATTGCTATCTTGACGACAGGCTCCGGCCTAGAGACGTACTCCATTTGCCTCACAGTTCCCTGAGAAGAACCTTCGCTTGTCTCTGGTTGTTTTAGATTTGGTGCTCTCGATGACCGTCTGGTGGTCAGATTTCTAGGAAACATTGTTCCTGCAACTTAAGCAGAATTTCAGAGATTGTGAAAAAAAACGGATAAACACATATAAATTATAGCCATGTAAAATTTATAGACTCGGATACATACCTATGAAGCTTGTTAAAAGCTAGTTATTTTTATAATCACGGGGTCGATACAGTCTTCGAATTGCTCGTGTTGCTCCTTTGGACGCTCTGGAATTATCTTACATGCAGAATGATTTCGTTCACAATGGCTCAAGAGATTTTAAACAGGAAATATCTTACCGTGTCGCATCAACCATTCAATTTGGGTTATGAGTGAATTTTCAATAAATCTGTTATCGAATCTCTAGAACTTAAATTCATAGTGGGTTGATGGTGGAGGCACGAGTGGTGATGTGTTCTATCGGTGATTTTAAATGAATGTTTTGATTGGCACACGAGGTAGAAACTAATGCACGATCAGGTATTAATTAGCTCCTTAAATGATCAAAATACGATCGTATCTAATGCTAAAACGTCTCATCGTGTCTCTCTTTCAGTGGGTGGATTGGGGATCGAGGTTGTGCTACGAACGTTTTCGTTGATATCCTCTTGCAAAAAACTTCGACACCGATCAATATTACTGTACAATGCTGACGAAGAAAAGCTAGCTCAGAGGTGTGACTTGGACCTAGGGAACCAAGAATGACTCAGGATAGAACTAGACCATATGACCCTCTTACTTGGTAAAGACACGTGGAATTGGAGACCAGTGACTTAATTCGCTTGTATTAATCGGAGTCGGGACTTTCCTTAAGTTATTAGTTCTAAAAAAAGCCTTATCTTGCCGATGCTGAAAGAGTGTCAAGGATCAAGGATCAACGATAAACCTATCAAAGTGCTTTCAGATCGACTCCCTTGAAAAAGTCCCGATGCCGAAAATGCATCGGGGATCGACGATCGGGGATAAATTTTATCGTGGTCAAAATGTTTGTTTTGATCCTTCTGAGTTTTCCTTGATTCCGATAAAGCACGTCAGACATCGACTATTGGCGATATCTTTATGCAAAAAAATTAACGCAAACAAAAAATTCCTTCTGTTGATGCCGATGGAGATCGGTGCTCGACGACTGTGGTTTTCCAAGTGGTTCATTTTTCTTCTTTGAATTCCTTCCAATGTCGAACCTAAGCACGTTGGGTGAAGTGTTTGGCTGTCGATTCTTTATTCATGTGTTAAGGTCTTTTTAGACACGGGGTTTCATAAGTTCAAGCAAACCTGAATAGGTGATGAGAGTCATGAAAACAAGAAAATACAAAAACATTTCCCAAAATGAAATCGAATCAGACAGTGAAAAAGATCAAGAGGTACCCAAAAAAGTAAAATCTGATAAAGGATTTTTAGGGTGTGTTGAGTGCTCAACAAATGGCGACTTACTAGGCCAAAGAAAAATCTTTGTTCCTACCTCGGGCTCAACTTATGCTAAAGATGGTTAAGAAGTTATCTGGTTTTTATCATTGCCTCCTTTATCCTCGCATTTAAAATTCCCTGGTTGGTGGACTTGGGCCTGCCTGTGGGGTTTCAAACCTTTATTCCACCTTCGTTTCCTATAAACCTGACTCACATCCCTTTGAGAAGAGTCGAGTAAGGCATTCATTGGCACCAAGACCTTTAGTTATCACCATTCACATGTTACGGTGTTTCTCCGCTGTCAGCGAGCATCCATAATCCCGATGGAGTAACCCTGGGGTCAAAGACCTTGCTCCGCTACTAGCGAGCATCCACAACCCCGATAGAGTTATCTACATACCCTCTCCTACTGTGCGCTCATTTGATATAATTGATTTTATTTCAGCAGAATTCCCTGAGCAAGTGGGAGAGGAGGACATCTGTCATTTGCAAAAATGAGATGGTTAAGGTGAATTTTTCGCTAGCTCTGTCTTGAGGTGAATGATCTAGAATGGATCTAGGAACAAAAATGGGTCTAGGAAGGCCTAAAAATAAAAGTAATCAGAATGGACCCAAAACGAACGTGTGCATAGGCCTCCTCGATACAAACCCAAAGCAACTTGAATGGGATCAAACAGACGTCGTATGTGAAAGATATCGTGGTTTGTTCATTTTTCCAAACATGAAATTTTTTGATGGCTATACAGTCCATACAGTGCTGATGTGGAAGCTGACTGTACAGGTCGGATGACTGTACAGGTGACATGGCAGTGATGCTATCTGGACTGGTAGGCTGACAAGGCAGACACATAGGCAGACATGTGGTCAAATGTTGGGTTGACATGTGTCCTCTTCCTTGGTGAATAGCATGGTGCCACATGGCTCAGTCTTGGGCTGTCATGTGGCACCCATACATTGGTTAGCGGTTATGGAAAAAAGTATGTACTCTCGGGGAGTCGAACCTGTGGCCTACGGTTTGGGCGGTGAGTGTTTTGACAGGGTCGGGCTACCAGCATGCCCACATTGTTCCTTGTTATATAATGTTTAAATGTTATATTTGAATGTAATATGTTGTATAGTGGGTGGGGAATATGGTTGGGGCCTAGCCCCAACCTCGACAATAACATACGACCAGTACCACATGACCACCCTTCTAACTATTAGTGCATATACTATTGGGTGATTAACTCTATGTTCGACGCTTCACAAATGACCCTCCATGCAAATGTTTGGCGCAGATTTATGGTTAGCGCGGGTCAACCAGGCTAGCTCGTCAACCAGGGTGGATAACCAGGGTCTAAAAACCGTTTGGGCGCATGGAACTTGGGGCGCAGACACATGGCCACAACACATGACTAGGAGTCAACAGATAAGGGGGCTAGTGCGCTAGCACTAAACCGAGGCCACATGGAGGGCACCCAGGTGACCAGGAGCCCGAGGATCGGGGGCTGCACCCTATATTTTTCCAATAAGTGGGTTTTAAAAGTATAATATAAGATTTTAATGGATTTTTTAACTAGTTTTGGGAGGTTTAGTCCATTTGTGGAGGATCTTGGGCCATTTTGAGGCTGGATATTGGGGAAAGTTGGGATTTTGTTAGTTCCGTCAGATTCCTAATCCTTGTGATTAATAGTATAAGACCGCTTGCCTTCATTTTGGATCAATTGGGTCATAAATTGCAATCCCCCTAGTTTCAAATCCAACTTGTCTATCCTGATATCTCCCCTCTCGGAGGGAACAATTAGCCAGGAAAGCAGGCAAGGTAGGGACGGGACCCGAACCATGCCCCAGGTGCTGAGCCCTTCATGGTCTCTGTGAATTGGTCCTAGTCCTCCTTCTCCATTATGAGTGGCGCTATCCAAAAAGAAAACCTAGTTTACAACCTGATTAGTTCTATCCTATTTCTATATTGCTCAAAGAATAGTGAGTTGGAAGCCAAACCCTTCACTCCTCTAATAGAAACCCCCTTAAGACTTCTCTTCTTCACTGGAATACCTTCCAGCTTCATCACTGTTTGACTACTTATCTCTTTCAACAAAGTACGAAGGGATAACCATATGAAACGAATTTGTGCCCTGATCTAATTGATGGGTGTTTGAGGGTGAGAGGCTGTTGAGCGAAGCGAGTCGTTTGAGACGGATAATATTCTCTAGTAGGTCTGACTCCGCCACCCACCCTAAAACACTAGATCAATAACAAAGAAGTATGAAAACCCCTATGTATGTGACAACACGGGTGAAGTGGAATGGAAAAGGACACAACGACTAGCTAGGCTGAAGTAAAAGGAAGGGGATACAACAAACATGAAGTGGAATTAGGCCAAGATACAGATTCAAACTCCTCGTAAAACATCGATTCATATGGGTTGTCTCGATGGTAATAATGATGAATGCTGGATGAAGATAGCATTTATGCACTCGATTTGTCGGATAAGTTAAATGGTTCATACGTCTCTAATATACTATCTATTAATTAATATGTATTAACAACAACTCTGAAAGAGAGCATTTCTTTATGCAATCGACCTTTAGGAACGAAGTTCTCTTCTTGCAGAAGCGAAATAAGCCCTATCTAGTTATCACCCGAAATATGCTATTCAAGTGGCCATTCCCATTGGTCAGGTCTAAGCCCAACCATAGTATACCCATCCATGTTATTTTCCATGGTTCACTTCAAGCCTATATAAACTAGAGGTTCTTGGAATCTTGAAGGGGGGCTCAGAACATGAAAATGATGAAGAAATGTAAAGGCAGATCCATTTTTATGCAGGGAAGCCATTGAGGAGAGCATCTTTGCGGGCCATTTCTAGGAGCTTCGTTCATCCGTTTTCAGTGTCGTCGGTTTTGGTGGGTTCTTGATATCTAGAAGAAAATATCCAGATCAATTTGTAATCCGTTTGGCACTTTTATGATGTACTTTTTAAGCTTTGAATATAAATAAGAAAACCTCACCCACTGAGACAAAGGCCCAAAGACGTAGGCGAGATTGCCGAACTCCATTATCAACATTTGTTGTTTATGGTTTGTTGTTTCTTTATGCTTATTTCCATATCTGTATATGTTATTATGGCTACCATGTTTCATAATTAATTCTTCCTCTTTCATTAGTTTTCTAAATGGTTGATGAACTCATGCTTTAAGAAATCAACCATTGTCTTTAAAATATCTTTTCGGATTAATTGGTATCATATCTAGTTGACGGTTGGTTTTTGAGTTTGCATGATTACCAGGGAAAAGCTGACTCATGGTGAAGGCGAGCTTGTTGAATATAATCCTGAGATTGGATCGAGAAAGAGAACTTCTCAAAGTGAGAATATGGCATCAGAAGAGGGACTTTCTCATGATGAGAAAGAGTTTCGAAATACTTTCTTTGCCATGTCAGAGAGGATGAAGGTTCTATATGAGGATAACTTGGAATGGAAGAGACCGGTTCTAGGTGAATATTCAAAGGTCAAAAGGGAAGAAGGAGAGGATCCTCCTCAAACTCCCCCTTCACCTCCTTCTTCTCCATAAACTTATTCTTCTTCAAGTTCAATTTATAAATCCACCGCAAGAAAACATTCCCATAAACATAAAAATGACATGCCTTTACTTAATCTTGATGTAAAATTTGAATTACCTATGTATGATGGTGAGGTCAATGCATAGAGGCTTGATAATTGGGTCAAACCGATGGAGGTTTATTGTAGTGTGAAGCAAATCAAGGATGAGGCAACTCAAATCAAGTTGGAATCACTTAGACTTGTAGGCACAACACTCATCTGGTGGCAAAGAAAGTTTCAAAATGGCACACAACAAGTGGGTAATGTATTTCCGTCATGGCAAGTTTTTGTTTCTGCACTTAGAATTTTTTTTATCCTCTTGTTTATAAAGAGAAATATTTAATTGAATGGAAAGGTCTTAAACTAAGAAAAGGACAAACAATACAAGAATACATGGCTGAATTTCGTAAGATGGCATTAATGTTAGACATTCCATTACATACCCAAGAAACTCTTATGAAGCATATAGGAGGTTTACCTGCACATATTCGTAACACTGAATTTATGTTTGGAACTACTAATATTGATGAGGTTTATGTTCAAGCAACATACATTGAGGCAGGGGAAACATGAGTTGGTGTATCAAGGGAATCGTCTTTAAGAAAATAGGGCAAAAGGAAGTGGAATGGAAAGAAGGAAAAATTTAGTGGCAAGAAAGGAAGATAAGCTCTCTTGCAAGCATTGCAAGAAGGAAGGGCATGATGATGACCATTGCTAACAATTACATCCCGAGAAGAGACAAAAGTGGTTCAAAGAGAGGAAAGGGAGGCAAACAGTTGCAACAACAACACGGACAACAGACTTGGGATCGGATTCGGGTGATGTATCTAAAATCTTAGCGGTTGGTTTGACAGGTAAAATTGGTGATGGATTTGATTCTAGAAGTAAATTGTTTCACTTAAGGGTCATAATGAGGCATACAAAGGTTGACACATTGATAGATAGTGGATCTCAATCTAACTTGATTTCAGAGGAAGTGGTTAAAAAATTGGGATAAAACACTCAGATGCATCATAAGCCTTACTCAAATGGATAAGAAACAATCATAAATTGCACATAACAAAACAATGCACATTAAAGTTTGCAATTTCATCTAAGTTTGTGGATGAGGTAACGTGTGATGTGGTGCCACTCAATGAATGTGGAATGGTCTTAGGCAGTCCTTATTTGTATGATCGCAAAGAAATCTTCTAGAGGGAACATAATCAATATCAGTTAATCAAAGCAGGCAAATAATATGTTGTACATGCTCATCATTTAAAAGAAAATCAATCTCTTCAAACAATGAAACAATTAAGAAAGGCAGTTCATGCAAGAAACACACCTATAATTGTGCCAAATCAAGTAATTGATCTTAAGCAAGAACATGAGATGATTGTAGAATGGAAGTTCAATCATACTTTGCTTCAAGATAAGCTAATGTCGTGCAAGTATTACAAACATATTAGCTCATTTGCAGTCATATTTACGATGTTATCATTAGTAATGTTATCAACATGGGTGATAGTGGCTTCAGTAAGATGTGACAGAGTACAAGTGGCTAACAATATGTTGTCAGTTATCATGGTTGTTTTACAATTGATCTTGATGAGACAGGTGCACATGACAGAGTTGAAAGACAAATAAGAAGTGGGGTGGCCTATCCCACACTTGATGACTGGTTAGTATCCTTTTGGAGGACCAAAAGGTCTTTAGTGGGGAAGCATGATCCAGAATGGATCCAAGAACAAAAATGGGTCCAGGAAGGCCTAAAAATAAAAGTGCCCAGAATGGCTTCAAAACGGACGCATACGTAGGCCTCGTCGATACGAACCCAACACAACTTGAACGGGCTCAAACATACATCGTATGCGAAAGATATCATGGTATGTTATTTTTTCCAAACAGAAAAATTTTTGATGACTGCACAATCCATACAATGCTAACGTGGCAGCTGACTGTATAGGCCGTACAAAAATATAGGTGATGTGGTAGTGATGCTGACTTGACTGGTAGGTTGACATGGTGGACACATAAGCAGACAAGTGGTCGAATGTTGGGTTGGCATGTGTCCTCATCCTTGGAGAATAGCATGGTGCCACGCAGCCCAGTCCTGGATTGCCACGTGGCACCCCTTCATTGGTTAGCGGTTATGGAAAAAAGTATGGAATCCCTTGGAGTCAAACCCATGACCTTCGGTTCGGGCGGTGAGTGTTTTGGCAGGGTCGGGCTACCAACCCACCCACATTGTTCCTTGTTATACAATGTTTAAATGTTATATTTGAATGTAATATGTTGTATAGTGGGAGGAGAATAGGGCTGGGGCCTAGCCCCAACACCAACACTACCATACGACCAGTACCACAGGACCACCCTTCTAACTATTGGCACATATACTATTGGGTGATTAACTCTCGGTTTGACGCTTCACATGTGACCCTCCATGCAAACGTTTGGCGCGGATTTATGGTTAGCGTCGGTTGGCCGGGCTAGCCCTCTGACCAAGGTGCATAACCAAGATATAACCAGGGGATAAAAACCATTTGGGCATGTGGAGCTTCGGGCGCGAACACATGACCACGAGTCAGCAGATAAGGGGGCCAACGCGCTAATACTAGACCAAGGCCACATGGAGGGCTCCTAGGTGAACAGGAGCCCAAGGATCGGGGGCTACACCCTATATTTTTCCAATAAGTGGGTTTTAAAACTATAATATAAGATTTTAATGGATTTTTTAACCAGTTTTGGGAGATTTAGTCCATTTTTGGAGGATCTTGGGCCCTTTTTGAGGCCAGATCTTGGGGGGAAGTTGGGAGTTTGTCGCCAACTTCTAGCCTATATAAACCAGAGGTTCTTGGAAGCCTGAAGGGGGGTTCATAATAGGAAAATTCTGAAGAAATGTAAAGACAAAGCCATTTTTATGCAGGGAAGCCGTTGAGGAGAGCATCTTTGCAGGCCATTTTTGGGAGCTTTGTTCATTTGTTTTCAATGCCGTTAGTTTTGATGGATTCTTGAGATATAGAAGAACAAAAATAGATCAATTTTTAATCCATTTGGAACTTTTATGATGTACTTTTTAAGCTTTGAATAGAAATAAGAAAACCTCACCCACTGAGACAAAGGCCCGAAGACGTAGGCTAGATTGTCGAACTCCATTATCAACTTTTGTTGTTTATGGTTTTCTCTTTCTTTATACTTATTTATAGATTTGTATATGTTATTATGGATGCCATGTTTCATCATTAATTCTCCCTCTTTCATCAGTTTCCTAAATGGTTAATGAACTCATGATTTAAGAACTCAATCGTTGTCTTTAAAAGATATTTTGGGATCAAGTGGTATCAGAGCTAGTTGATGGTTGGTTTTTGAGTTTGCATGATTACTAGGGAAAATATGACTCGTGGTGAAGGCAAGCTTGTTGAAGAGAATCCTAAGATTGGATCGAGAAAGAGAACTTCTCAAAGTGAGAAGATGGCATCGGAAGATGGACTTTCTCATGATGAGAAAGACTTTCGAAACACTTTCTTTTCCATGTCAGAGATTATGAAGGTTCTATATGAGGATTACTTGGAACGAAAGAGACTGGTTCTAGGTGAATCTTCAAAGGTAAAAAGTGAAGAAGGAGAGGATCCTCCTCAAACTCCTCCTTCACCTCCTTCTTCTCCATCAAATTCTTCTTCTTCAAGTTCAAGTTCTAAATCCACCGCGAGAAAACATTCCCATAAACATAAAAATGATATGCCTTTACTTAAGCTTGATGTAAAATTTGAATTACATATGTATGATGGTGAGGTAAATGTAGAGAGGCTTGATAACTGGGTCAGACAGATGGAGGTTTATTGCAATGTGAAAAAAATCAAGGATGAGGAAACTCAAATCAAGTTGGCATCGCTTCGACTTGCAGGCACAACACTCATCTGGTGGCAAAGCAAGTTGCAAAATGGCACGCAACAAGTGGGTAATGTATTTCTGTCATGGATTTTTTTTTTCTACACTTAGAAATCAATTTTATCCTTTGGGTTATAAAGATAAATATTTAATTGAATGTAAAGGTCTTAAACTAATAAAAGGACAAACAATGAAAGGATACACAGATGAATTTCGTAAGATGGCATTAATGTTAGACATTCCATTACATACCCAAGAAACGCTTATGAAGTATATATGAGGTTTACCTGCACATATTCGTAACATTGTATTTATGTTTAGACCTACTAATATTGATTAGGTTTTTGTTCAAGCAACATACATTGAGGCAGGTACAACAAGAGTTGGTGTATCAGGTGAATCGTCTTCAAGAAAAGAGGACAAAAGGAAGTGGAATGGCAAGAAGGCAAATTCAATGGCAAGAAAGGAAGAAAAACTCTCTTGCAAACATTGCAAGAAGGAAGGGCATGATGATGACCATTGTTGGAAATTGCATCCCGATAAGAGACCGAAGTGGTTCAAAGAGAGGAAAGGGAGGAAAACAGTTGCAACATCAACATGACCAACAAACTTGGGATCAAATTCAGGTGATGAATCTAAAATATCAGCGGTTGGTTTGACAGGTAAAATTGGTGATGGATTTGATTCTAGAAGTAAATTATTTCACTTAAGGGTCATAATGAGGCATACAAAGGTCGACACATTGATAGATAGTGGATCTCAATCTAACTTGATTTCAGAGGAAGTGGTTAAACAATTGGGATTAAACACTCAAATGCATCATAAGCCTTACTCACTTAAATGGATAAGCAACAATCATAAATTTCACATAACAAAGCAATGCACATAAAAGTTTGCAATTTCATCTAAGTTTGTGGATGATGTAACGTGTGATGTGGTGCCACTCAATGAATGTGGAATGGTCTTAGGCCATCCTTATTTGTATGATCGCAAAGAAATCTTCTATAGGGAACATAATCAATATCTCTTAATCAAAGCATGCAAAGAATATGTTGTACATGCTCATCATTTAAAAGAAAATCAATCTCTTCAAACAATGTAAAAATTAATAAAGGCAGCTCATGCAAGAAGCACCTATAATTGTGCCAAATCAAGTAATTGATCTTAAGCAAAAACATGAGATTATTGTAGAATGGAAGTTCAATCATACTTTGCTTCAAGATAAGCTAATGTCGTGCAAGTATTATTAGCTCATTTGCAGTCATATTTATGATGTTATCATTAGTAATGTTATCAACATGGGTCATAGTGCCTTCAGTAATATGTGACAGAGTACAAGTGGCTAACAATATGCTGTCAGTTCTCATGGTTGTTTTATAGTTGATCTTGATGAGACAGGTGCATAGGAAAAAGTTTAAATACAAAGAACAAGTGGGGTGGCCTATCCTGCACTTGATGACTAGCTAGTATCCTTTTGGAGGACCAAAAGGTATTTAGTGGGGAGGCGTGATACAAAATGGATCCAGGAACAAAAATGGGTCTAGGAAGGCCTAAAAATGAAAGTGCTCAGAATGTATTCAAAACGGACGTGTGCATAGGCCTCGTCGATACGAACCCAACGTGACTTGAACGGGCTCAAACAAACATCGCATGCGAAAGATATCACTGTCTGTTTGTTTTTCCAAACATGCAAAATTTTGATGACTGTACAGTTCATACAATGATGACATGGTAGTAGATTATACAAGCTATACAAACGTACAGGTGATGTGGCAGTGATGTTGACTGTACTGGTAGGCTAACAGGGCAGATATGTAGGTAGACATGTGGTCGAATGTTGGGTTGAAACGTGTTCTCATCCTTGGCGAATAACATGGTGCCACGTGGCCCAATCCTAGGCTGCCACATGGAACCCCTCCATTGCTTAGTGGTTATGGAAAAAATTATGAACTCCCAGGGAGTCAAACCTGTGACCTCCGGTCTGGGTGATGAGTGTTTTGGCAGGGTCAGGTTACCAACCTGCCCACATTGTTCCTTGTTATACAATGTTTAAATGTTATATTTGAATGTAATATGTTGTATAGTGTGAGGATAATAGGGATGGGTCCTAGCCCCAGACCTGACACTACCATATGACCAATACCACATGACCACGCTTCTAATTGTTGGCGCATATACTATTGGGCGATTAACTTTCAGTTGGACGCTTCAAATGTGACCCTCCATGCAAACGTTTGGCACAGATTTATGGTTAGCGTCGGTCGACCGGGATAGCCCGACGACCAAGGTGCATAACCAGGATATAAAAAGGGGCTACAAACCATTTGGGCGCGTGGAGCTTGAGGCGCGGACACATGGCCACAACACATGATCAGGGGTGAACAAATAAGGGGGTCAACGCGCTAGCACCAGACCAGGGCCACATGGAGGGTGTCCAGGTGACCAAGAGCCCAAGGATCAGGGGATGTGCCCTATATTTTTCCAATAAGTGGGTTTTAAAACTATAATATAAGATTTTAATGGATTTTTTAACTAGTTTTGGGAGATTTAGTCCATTTTTGGAGGATCTTGGGCCCTTTTTGAGGCCAGATATTGGGGGGAAGTTGGGAGTTTGTTGCAAAATTCAAGCCTATATAAACCAGAGGTTCTTGGAAACCTGAAGGGGGGTTCAAAACCGGAAAAGGCTGAAGAATTGTAAAGGCAAAGCCATTTTTACGCAGGGAAGCCATTGAGGAGAGCATCTTTGTGGGCCATTTATGGGAACTTCGTTCATCCATTTTCAGTGTCGTTGGTTTTGATGGGTTCTTGAGATCTAGAAGAACACAGTCATATCAGTTGGTGATCCATTTGGAAATTTTATGATGTACTTTTGAAGCTTTGAATAGAAATAAGAAAACCTCACCCACTGAGACAAAGGCCCAAAGACGTAAGCGAGATTGCCGAACTCCGCTATCAAATTTTGTTGTTTATGGTTTGATGTTTATTTATGCTTATTTCCAAATCTGTATATGTTATTATGGCTTCCATGTTTCATCATTAATTCTTCCTCTTTCATCATTTTCCTAAATGGTTAATGAACTCATGCTTTAAGAACTCAACCATTGTCTTTAAAATATCTTTTCGGATTAGTGCATGTAGTCCTTTCCATCTTACCACCTTTCCCTTAAGGTTTTACCAGACCACCAGACCACTAGGCAGACACTTCATCACTTTTCCAAGGTTGTTCATTTGCATAGCGTATATAGAAAACCCTTTAAAACAACCGCAGGTCTCCCATCGCTTCTTGTGTTGTATGTAAGCGATGAGTCATGAACAAAGTTCCTCATATCACATGAATTGAGGTCAACACATGTTTTTCTAAACACCATATTCAAGAGCGCAAAAGTACTATAGCAAGAAACATAAACAAAAATGCACTTCGCAATCAACCTACCTAAAAACAAAACATCATGAAAACACACACACACACACACACACACACACACATATATTTAATGAAAATATTGTTTTAGGGCTTGGCCATTCATCGGGAGGGCATAAGGTTCCCCCCTCAGATTTTTAACCGATACGTGCCTACCCCAATTTTCTCGGCTACCTGAAAAGGTCCAAGCCATAGATTTTGAAACTTCAAATGTTTTCCCTTCAACTCATTTGCTCTGTCCCATTTTAGGACTAAGTATCCTACTTAAAAATTCTTCTCTTTGGCCTTATGCTTATCAAACCACCTTTTAACTATCTGGTGATGAGCCATGAACTTCGATTTTTCTTTCTCCCTCTCTTCTTCCAGCATGAGGAGGGTATCAATACTTTGTTGTATAACTGATGAGGGTTGTCCTCTATAATCTTGAGAAAGATGAAGAGATGGAAGATATAGCCCGTTCGAGAGAATGGATTCTTGTACGTATACCAGAAAGTATGGGGAATTCCATATAGATTCCTTGGGTGTTAATCTATCAACCCATAAGGCATTATGAAGTGAACTGTGCCAATTCCTCTAGTTGTCTACAACTGTTTTCTTTAATATCCTCACTAGGTTCTTATTGGTTGATTCTTCCACTTCGTTCCCCTGTGGATAGTAGTTTGCAGAGTATCTAATTATGATTCCTTTGTCTAGAGAAATAAATGTTAATAGGGTGGAAGAAAAGTAAGCGACATTATAAAAAACAAGGACGTAAGGCATACCAAACCTCGTAATCAGTTATTGTTCTATGAATTGGATCACCATCTTTTCATTTACATGAGGTAGAGGGATGACCTTTGCCCATTTCGTGAAATAGTCTGTGCCAGTCAGTATGTATCTATGTTGTTTTGAAGAACTCGATGTAATTTCTCCTATGATATCTAACCCCCATTGCTCGAATGGCCTGGAAACGACCACATGTTGGAGTGGGATAGCTTCTCTCCTTTCCCTCCCCACGCTTATTTGACAAGTTTTACAGTTTCTAGCGTATTTGTGAGCATCCCAGAACAAAGTAGGCCAATAATAGCCAACTCTCAGTATTTTGTGAGCAGTGGTATTTCCTACGAAATGTCCACCTGCAAGACCATCCTTGAGCTCCTTTAGAACCTTGTCTGCATCTTCATGTTCGAGACATCTTAAAATAACCCAATCATAATTAACACAGAAGAGTACCGAATTTATGAGGAGATATTGTGTCGATTTTAACCTGAGGGCTCTCCTTTCCCTAGGATTTAGATTTTCTGGGCAAGTCCCATGATGTAGGAGATAAGTTAGTTTCTCATACCAAGAATCTTTCCCTGGGGAGACGCATGAATCTTCACCACACCATAATTCCAATCCATTCTCCTATTTGGGATCTTCATTTACTTCGTCCTGGGCTTCAACTGCTAGTTTTCATAATCCTTGTCCTTTAACCAGTTTAGCAGGTTTTATATCTAGATAAAATTCTTGGACTACTGCCATCCAGTTTCCTCTTCTTTCCCCCATATCATGTTGAGTAAATAGGGATTGGACTTGAGGGTGAGGCATGATGACTTTGGTATGGTTCTTAAGGATGTAAGATCTGAAGTGTTTCACTGCATTGTATACCGCATAAGCCTTCTTGTCTATAGCAGGGTAATATAGTTCAGCTCCTTGGAGATTAGTGCTCATAAATGAGACCGGGGCCTCATTGTTTTCATCATCCTTTTGATTCAATACTGTAGCTAACGATTGGTTGAAGGAAAAAGTGTAGAGGAAGACACCTTTGCTAAAGTCGGGACTTCGCAACACTGGAGCTTGAGATATTGCAGCCTTAATATTGTTGAAAGCACTTTTTCGTTTATCATCCCACTTAAATTCAACATCTTTGCGTATCATTTTTTGTAGGGGTTTGATAGTTTCAGCGAAATCAGAGGTGAACTTCCTTAAAAAATTGATTTTCCCAAAGAAGGATCGCATAGCCTTTTTGTTGTGGGGTAATGGAAGCTGAGCTATAGCCCTAATTCATTCTGGGTCTATGTGAATTCCTACTTGAGATATAATATGACCTATCAATTTACCTTCCTCGACACCAAAAATATTTTTCTTAGGGTTTAAGGATATACTGTATTTCCTACACCTTTCAAAAATATGGGTTAAGTGTTGGATGTGATCTTCTCTGTTCTTCGAATACACAATCATGCCATCCAAATAAAATACTACACATTTGTTGATTATTCCATGAAACGCTACGTCCATGGCCCTTTGGAAGGTTTCCCCTGCATTGATTAACCCAAAGGGCATGCACTTATAAGAAAATATTCTCCACTTAGTTCAGAAGGTAGTTTTCAAATGGTCTTCCTCTGAAAATAGAACTTGGTTGTAACTCGAAAAATCCTCCAGCAGGGAGAAAATATTAGAACTAGACACGGTCTCCAAGAGTTTCTCCATCCGTGGTACTGGGTAGTTGTCCTTTTCTGAAGCTTTGTTGAGGTTTCTGAAATCTACACATAGGTTGATCTCCCCCGACTTTTTCCTAACAGGAACAAGATTTTCTAGCCATGCAGAGTGTCTAACCTAGAAGATAATCTTAGCATCTAGTAATTTCTTTAACTCATGATACATGAGAGGCTCCAGGGATGGGTGTTACTTCCAGAGCTTTTGTTGGAAGGGTTTCACTCCGGGATTTAACGATATTGTGTGTTGAATGATACGAGTATCATAAGTTTTTAGATCTTGGTAGGATCATGCAAAGACATCTTGATATTGTCTGAAAAGTTTGAGATAGGCCTTCCTTTCCTCTTTAGATACTGTCTTTCCGAGATTTATATTCTTGGGGTTTTCCGGGGTTCCTAGATTTATAGTTTGTAACATGGGACATGAAATCCCTATCTTTGTGTTCGTTGACCCTTTGAATCTTTCCCTTAATTCAAAAATGTTTTCTAAATTGGCTACCCCTTTCGGTATTGTTTAAGACCTTGGTTTGTCGATCAGTTGATCTGTATGAGGATTGATATCTACTAATTGCTCCTAAAATACTTCATCGTCAATGGCCATGTCTTTAAAATTATCCTAACTGGTCAATTTTTTTATGATATGTTCATCTCCTTCAAAGACCTTCCAATTAGAATTTTTTTTGGGCACCGATGGTTTGTAGAGTAGCTCCATAGTGAACTGGGAAGATTCATAGTCTTCCAAAGGTGATATCCTTGAGGCAGTGGTGGCCAAAGAATAAACAAGAGTGTTCTTTGTTCTGGGGATCACTGTAATGTTGAAGGCTTCAAAATGTTCTATTAGTCTGTGCACTTCGTGATGGTAATTCTTCAGGTGAGGAGAGTTGCAATGTATAATGTTCCTTACTTCTCTAACGATGATTTCAAAATCTCTGAAAACCTTCAATTCTTTAACGTTTAAGTCTATGGTTTTCTTTAGCCCTTATACTAGAGATTCATACTCAATGGTGTTGTTTGTGCATTCAAATTCTAGTCTACAGGACATGAAATTTTGTTTACCTTTTGGATCAATAAGGATGCACCCTACCCCTGACCCTTCTTGTGATTTAGATCCATCGAAGTATAAGGTCCAAATTTGTGAGAAAAAACTATCAGCTTCCTTTTTCCTACCACTTTCCTCCTTTCCTCCTATCTGTTCCATGGTTTCTAACACCGGTTCCTGATAGAAGAGGGTTTCCTCCATTGTCGTTGGCAAATTTTCTTGAAAACTCATTTCAGAGTTTTGAGTAAGAGGAACATCAGATGAGAGGGGGGAGAAATTCCTAAAATTGGAGTCATAGGAATAATTGCCTAGCACAGTGAAATCTACCGATGAGGGTTCGTTAAGGGTTTCTAGGTCGGTGATAATATGTTTTAGATATATTTTCCTATCGATCTTGATCATATTCATGTGTCCCTTTAATGGTAGTTAAAGGTGAGCCCAGTCTATACTAAAGTATTCATTTAAATTCTTAGACCAATCTCGACTCAGTAGCAATCCATAACCTTCTGGGATATATACTACAATGATGTCAATTACTTGAACAAATTTCAAGTGAGTCGCCATCCTGATCATTACATCTTTGAGATCTCCCATAACCTTTACCTGGGTTATGTCTAGTTTTATCACATGTTTATCACTTTTGAGAGGGACTACGTTTAATTTATTGCATATATAAAATGTCATAACATTGGAGGATGATCTTGAGTCAACCAGACAATTATGGAAGTTTCTGTTGAAGACTTCAAATGTCAAAAGGAATGGCGGGACAAAGGGCTTTCCCTTCTTATCTTCAGAGCAAGCGTTTACAATCGGTTTATTTATTAGATCTGTGGAAGCTATATTTTCTCCTTAGTCATTGCTTGTTGTAGGATTTTCCACTGACTTCAATGCTTTTAACATAAAGTCCTTTTGCTGAGGGATTCTACACATGCCCATGACCGATATATTTTCCTTCAAACTTTTCAAATATTCTACTATGTTGTAGTCTATCTTGGGCGATTCTCATGTATGGATGCTTATAGGATTTATTTGGGGGGAAAAAGGTGACTTCGGGTGATCGGGCGTTGGTTTTCCTCCCTAATTTTGGGTCACAGTAAGGTCATTTGAGACAAGCTGACCCCTACTTCATGTTTGCACAACCAATACCTCTGCGGGTGGTTCTTGAACCTCAAATAGGCCGTCGGAAGGCATTGGTAGGTCAGGGTCCCATATCAACATGGTTGTTTCTTCTGGTGGATCAACTTCTTCTTTATCAACAATATTCATAACTGAGCCGCTTGATTGTTCGGTTAGGGAAACCTCATCTAGAAACCGGTTGGCCATCAAATTCATGGCATGCACCCATTGTGGGATGTCTCTTTCAAAGTGTTTCTCTTGGTGATAGGTACATAAATATTTGGATGTTACGTTTCCCAGGTCGATGTTTAAGTTGGATGGGGGAGGTTCAATTGCTTTGAATGATGAATTTCTTTTGAAATAAGGTTTATAGGGCCTCTGGCCTCGATTTCCTTCCCCTGCATTTATTTTCATGTATATGATTTCGTTTGACAACTTCTTAAGCATGCGTTGTAGGTATTATATGTCTCCACTTCCCTTTTTGGGATGTTGTTCTATTTGTTTCCCTGGGGGTCTAGTGAACATGAGTTCTCTCCTAGGAGGAGGTTGAACTTCCTTTTTAACTAATGAGACCTGACCTTCTTTACATCCCTTCATTTGGAATTCTATTGTTTTGGCTTCTTCAAAATTCTCAGCTAAGGTTGTTTTGGCAACCCTCTTCACAAACATGGAAATAGAAGATGGGAGAGCATTAGCGTATAATTCGATTTGCAACTCTTGAGTGGGTTTATCTTCAATTTGAAATTTTTTTAGGATAGTGGTGAACCGTTGATTAAAGTCTTTAACCTTCTCCTTTTAACTCATAGTGGTGGCGAACAACTCGACCATCAAATCTCCCGTAGTGGTTTCTTCTGCAAATTTATCTAGAAAATACTTTTGAAACTTCGTCCAACTAGTTATGGACCCTACAGGTAAGTTAAAATACCACGTTGAGGTGGAATTATCAAAAGTATAGGGGAAAATCCTACATACTACGTTTTCATGTTGGACATTCATCAGTCTGATAACTAGTATGAATTTTTTGATATGATCTTCAGACAATCCTGAGGTTTCATGGTCAAATTTAGGGAGTAACATTTATGGATGTTGGGGAAGGTTATGTATTCATCTGAGGATGGCCAGAGCGTCTCTGACCAACCATGATTGATTATTATGATCATTGTTATATTCCATTTCGTCCGATCCCGAAACTGATCATTCTAAGTTAAACCCTTCCTCGTTGGAAAATCGTCGGGCTTAGAGTAGTTATCGACTGGTGTTTCGGGGATTAGATTAAGAGGATGTTTGATTTCAGTGAGGGAGAAATCTATTATGTCTTCTAATGTGTGAAAGAAAACCTGGTCGGGGGTGTCGACCACTGGTTTTCTTACTTGTTTTCTACGAGGAAGTGATAGAGCTAAGGGAAGTGCTCCGATTTTTTGGGCGTAAGCTCTTGTGATTCTTTTGAACTGGTTCAACTCCTTATGAGGAAGAGAGTAAGGTATTTTAGGGAATATATGTTCTTCCTCTTGCTGGGGTGAGTTACTCATTTTATGAGTACTCAGTGTGTGTGGGATGTCTTGAGAATGACTAGCCATGCATGTGGGTTGTTTTGAATCTACAGGATGTGTGAAATATTATATCAAAAATATTGTCAAACATTCATTCTCGACCCTCCTTCTAGATCCAATTCTATTGAGGGGTCCTTAATCTGTTTAACTCAATAGTAGGAACCAAACCTGCCACCGAGGCCCAATTAGACTTTTCAACGTTTAATGGTGGAATGGTTCTCCAGATCTTGGGATCTGACCAATTAATTGATGGGATTTATGTAGTGATTGACAAGATGTCTTCTTGTGAAAGCTCCTCCAGTTTGAACGCTCTCTTTTGTATTTTCTCTTATAGGTGGGATATATAAAAGATAAATTATGGTATAAACCAGCTAGGTAACAAAGGGGAAATTCTTAACTACTGAAGAAGGCTGAGCTTGGGATAACCCTCGTGCTCAAGCATGCAGATAATGATTCTTACACCTATGACAAGCCTAGTACTAATATGTTAACCTGTTGGTGTTCCAATTACTGACTGAGATACAATTATTAGGAAAATACATACATGCAATAAACGATGGCGAGAAAAATAGTTTCCTTAGCTCTAATCATTAATCACACATTAACACAATGATTTACTTTCCACCATTAGAGAAAAGCACTATAAAACATTGAATCATAAAACTTATCAACAGATTCAGAGGCTCTTACTTGTTACAACATCCATTCATGAGATAAAGTCAGAAATAATTCTTCGTTAGATCCAATCACACACGTTTTTAATAAAAAACACAAACTTGTCTCTGGTCCTAAACAAGACTTCTCAATTAAGGTAGCTTCGAAATAGTTCTTTACAAATCCAAAAATGAGGGGTATTTTCCAAAACCATCGACCTCTTCTAACAGGTCGATCCTCTTATTTATAACATATTATTAAATAAAAATAACTATCAAAAGTGCAAGCTAAGTAAAAAAAAACATTGCCACATGGAACTTTCATCCCTCAGTCTTCTAAGAGTCATCAGATGGTTTCACTTGAGTGGATGACTCTTCTCCTACTTTGACCATTTGACGAAGAGTTCCTTGCATGTGTTGGCAGACGAGAATCTGTGTTGGCCCATCAGGGCTGAAAGGATCTCCTTTATCTCGACTGCCCGTGCTCGATACTTGACTATTTTAGCACTTAACTGTTGTAACACTGTCCGAGCCTTGATCGGGTGCTCCATGAACTGTTGTACTTGACCTGGAACCATGTTTGCCACCTTTTCTATCTCCGCAACCCACGATGAGTATTTATCAACATGTAGTTTGACTATGTCATGCAAGTCAACAAAGTCATCAGGTGTGCCAAATTATGGAAGAGCGATGTCTCTGATTGCCCGATTGATCTTGGTCTAACTCTTTCGCACTCAACCCATTTCTCTTGGATTTCCTGATGAGGTTCTTGAGCCATTTTCACCTAGTATTCGGACGACTTATTTATGTGATCGATGATGATATCCCTTAGTACCTGAATGTCATGCTCTTCGGTGTCTCGGCCTTGTTGAACTGCGCTGATGTAATCGATATTTTCCATCACTTAGTGTGCTTTCTCATACCATATTTCCATATCCTTGCATGTCGCCAACACCATCTTGGACCTAGTGCTTGCCTCTGTATCACCAAAGGTCAGAAGCTGGATGAAAAATTTATTCGTTGTTGTCTTGATGAAAGGCTCCACCCTAGGGACATACTCTAATTGCCTCACGGTTCTTGGAGAATAAACTTCTCCTTTCTCTTGTTCTTTTATTTTTGGTGCTCTCGGTGAGCATCTGGTGGTTGGATTTCTAGGTGACATTGTTCCTACAACTTAAGAATAATTCCAGAGACTGTGAAAAAAACCAGATAAACACATATAAATTATAGCCATGTAAAATTTACAGACTCAGATACATACCTCTGAATCTTGTTAAAACCTAGTTATTTTGATAATCATGGGGTTGATACCGCGTTCGAATTACTCATATTGCTCCTTTGGATGCTCTGGAATTCTCTTACGCACAGAATGATTTTGTTCATAATGAATCAAGAGATTTTAAACAGGAAAGATCTTACTGTGTCGCATCAACCATTCAATTCGGGTTGTGAGTGAATTTTCAAGAAATCTTCCGCCGAATATCTAGAACTTAAATTCATCGTGGGTTGGTGGCGGAGGCGCGGGTGGTGATGTGGTCTATTGGTGATTTTAAATGACTGTTTTGATTGGCGCATGAGGTAGCAACTAATGCAGGATCGAGTATTAATTAGCTCCTTAAATTCTCAAAATCCGATCGTATATAATGCTAAAAGGTCCCGTCGTGTCGCTCTTTCAGTGGGTGGATCGAGGATTCGGGTTGTGATATGAACGTTTTTCATTGATATCCTCTTGCAAAAATATTTGACACCGATTGATTTTACCGTATAATGCTGATGCAAAAAAGATGACTCGGAGGTGTGACTCGGACCTAGGGAACCAAGAATGACTCAGGATAGAACTAGACCGTACGACCCTCTTACCTGGTAAAGACACATGGCGTTGGAGACTAGTGACTTAATTCGCTTGTATTAATCATAGTAAGAAATTTCCTTAAGTTATTCGTTCTAAAAAAAACTTAGCTTTCCGATGCCGAAAAAGTGTCAAGGATCATAGATCAACAATAAACCTATCAAATCACTTTCACATTGGATCCCTTGAAAAATTCTCTTTGCCAAAAGCGCATTGAGGATCAACGATCGGGGATAAATTTTATCGTGGTCAAAATGTTTGTTGTGATCCTTCAGGGTTTTCCCCGATTCTGATAAAGCGTGTCGGGCATCGACTATCGGCGATATCTTTATGCGAAAAACTTAACGCAAACTAAAACTTCCTTTTTTTGATGCCGATGGAGATCGATGCTCAGGGACTGTGGTTTTTTGAGTGGTTCCTTTTTCTTCTTTGAATTCCTTTCGATGTCGAACCTGAGTGCGTTGGGTGAAGTGTTTGGCTATCGATTCTTTATTCAGGTGTTAAGGTCTTTTTAGTCATGGGGTTTCATAAGTTCAAGAAAACTTGAATAGGTGAATAGAGTCATGAAAATAAGCAAAGACAAAAAACATTTCCGAAAATGAAATTGAATCAAACAGTGTAGAAGATCAAGTGGTACAGAAAAAAGTAAAATTTGATAAAGGATTTTTAGGGTGTGTTGAGTGATCAACCTGACCTTCACCCATCGTGTTCTTATTATTTTGTTTCTTCATATTCAGGTGTAATATCATCTTTCTTTCTTTCTCCTTCATATTTTCTTCTCCATATATTTCTATGAGATATTCTACTTTTTGGATCTTCTCTTTCTAATTGTGTTTTTGGATATTTGACATATCCTTTCTTATTCCAACTTTTATTGGGTTTTGTCACTGACTTGAATGACTTATTGAAGGATTGATTTTTTGAACTCCTACAGTTTTTGGATTTGTGCCCAAACCTATCACAGTTGTAACATCTTATTGTATGACAAAATTTTGCTGTGTGCCCAACAAAATTGCATCTCCATCATCTAATTGAGTTTTTGGATTTTCTTGTATATCATTCCTCTAGTTTCTTGCAGTCCATTTCTTTATGGCCAAAGCTATGACAAGAAAAGAAATAACCATTGAAGGTGTTTCCATTCTTGATTTTATTTTGGCTTGAGAAATCTGTCTTTTGATTTTCTTCTTCATTTTTACTTCTATAGCTTCCTTCTTTAACAAAGTTCATTACTTGTAATTGATTTGTACTTGCACCTTTTCCTTTTAAGAATGATGATCCTTTCTCATGTTTGTAAATGATGCTCCATTTTTTATTGTCTTCTTTCTTATTGTATCCAAGACCAGTTTTGTCATGAGATGATCTTTGGCTCTTCCAAATCTTATCTAGGATAGTTGAGCTATTCTGGAAATTGACAATCTTATTTGTCTTTTCATTCATCTTTTTGAGATTGACTATTTCTAACTTCGATATTTGACATAATTCTTCCTTTTTAGTCAACTAAATCTTCAGGGATTCTTCCACTTCTTTAGCATGTTCAAGTTGAATCTTTAGATTGATGATTATTTATTTTGTCTCATCCAAGACTTCTTTTCATTTAATAGTTTTTTCATGTCTTCAATTATTCCATATCTTTTGTTAGATCAAAAACTTTAGTTTTCAATATGTTGATTTCTTCCTTGTATTCTAGCTAAATCTTTTTGAGGTTGATGGATTCTAATTCAAACATTTGGAATGATTCTTCCTTTTTAGTTATTTGGATCTTCTGAGCTTCTTCCTTTTTCTTAGCTTCTGAAATTTGAGTCATTATATCTGCATTAGTACTTTCATTTATCTTTTTGAAATTGATGATTTCCAATTCCAACATGTGGTAAGAATTTTCTTTCCTTGTTAACTGGATCTTTAGGTCTTCTTCACTTTCTTAAATTTCCTCAGGTTGAGTGTTTAGACTGTTAACTAATTCTTCTTATTCTTTTAGTACTTCTTTTATTTTACTGTTATGTGTCTTTAATTATTCCATCTCTTCTGTTAGATTAGTAACTTCATTTTTCAGTCTGTGGATCTCCTTTTCTTTTTCTTCTAGTTGAACTCTCTGTTCAAAATCTTCATGGTTAGATTGATCTAATTTTTGTGAATCAGTGTCACAAAAATTTGGACATTTTTCCACTTTTTTACAAATTAACTGAACAACAAATATTTATTTCATTTTCTCAATCAATATATAAAAGAATAAATACTTTATTTATATATTTAACTTGAATGAATACATAAGATCAATCTTTGAATGTCATATTAAAACAATTATGAGAGACCCAACTCTATGTTACAAGACCCAACTTGTAGTTCTCAGATCCAACTGAGAAATGATGAATCCAACCCTCATAACAAGTCCCATCTTGTTGATCTCAGATCCAAATGAGATGTGAGGAATCCAATCCTCATACAAGACCCAACTAACTTGATCAACGGTTAGTGTCACTTCATGGTTTACGCTTATTCTATCCTTCCACTGTACTTGATCAATGATCGATAATTCTCCCAAATTATATCAACAGTTAGCGTTAACTTCAGCCTTCGACACTTCGGGTGATTTCTCCTTCACAGTCCTTCAATATTCCAAAGTTCATTTCATCGAAGTAGATCATAAGGTTGGATGTTATTTGCATGATGAACGATTCTTGTTCATTTCATAAATTCAGGACTTCGAGACTTCAGGTATTTGCTGGTGGTGAAACTCTTGAAGTACAAACTCCCGGAGTGACGTAACTTGTTGACTTCACTTGTTGACGTGGCACTGACTGAGTGGCTGCCACATGTCACTTAGATTCGTGACTCACGCATACCTGAAATTCCAACTGCACTTTGACACTTGTCTTCATATGAATATGCCACATGTCCTTTTTGACATAGATCTCCTCAATTGGCACATGTTCTTCTCCTGGATCTAACGGTTGTCCTAACTCCCAAATTGTATCTCAGATCGACAATTGAGAGAAACTTCAAAACTTCGGCCTTCGGGTGAACTCATATGCTCTGAATCCTTTTTCACCGAAGTGGTCAACACTGAATTTGACCTTTATTATGATCCAACTACCATCATGTATTTTCCATATCCGATGGTCCTCATTTAACCCAAAAAAGATTAAATCAATCCAACGACTATCGTGAATTCGGGTATTCAGGATCTCAAGCCTTTTTCCTTGCTTATCCCATCCTTCTACTTTCCTTGATCCAACGGTCGGGATATTTCCCAAGGTGTTCCTTAGATCAAATGGCTTGAGTCTACTTCGGGATACTTTTTGGCTTACCCTATCCTTCCACTAAACTTGATCCAACGGTTGGGATACTTCCCGAAGTTTTTCTCAGATCGAACGACTCATGTCCACTTCGAGACTTCGACCTTTCTTACTTCTCATTTTACCTGAAGTGAGATTATCTGAAGTATAACCTCCTCACAACTTTTAACCCAAAATGAATGTTGTTTTTTGATCGTGATCTTAGATCGACAACTCGATCTGTCTGCGATGCTTCTTTGCCTTGGTTTAAATACAACGACTCTTCTTTTTCCCAAAATGTAACCTATGATCAGATGGCTCATGTTTACTTAGAAACTTTAGCTTTGGCTAAAATTCCTTCATGCACATTTCCTTCGATCGATTTTACCCAAAGTGGCCAATGTCGGGTTGAACATGCGTATGTCACTTCCATGATCTATGGTCCATGAATTACTCTGTCCTTCCACTCAACTTGATCCAACGATCGAGAATTATCTCGGAGCAGATCAACAATCAAGGATGATTGTGAGGTCCTCACTAGCACGACATTTAAAACTATTGTCGAGTTCCACAATGAAAACTACTCATTTGGTAGTGGAACTGATGCCAACCATAGATCTATTGGCGGGTGACGATCGACGATCTAGAATAATTGCAGGATTGGAATTAACACGTTGTTTAATTCTCCCTTCACACTTCACAATGAATCCATACCCTTGATCTGGTGCTTACATATCCAACGGTCATGACTTGATCTAATCGTTGAAAAATCCTCCAATGATCATTCTCTTGTAATCTAACTGTCTAGAATAATTGTGAGATTGGAATTAACACATTGTTTAATTCTCCCTTCGCTCTCCACAATCAATCCCTTCCCTTGATCTGACGCTTTGTGTATCCAACGATCACGATTTGATCTGATCGTGTTTCTACAATGTGATTTTCCTTCTGATCTTTTATCTCTGCATACTATCTGACATTTTCATTCTCTGCTAACTGTTATACTGTTGACATCAATGACAATTTCATCAATGATAACTCAACAATGACAATTTATAATAACAACTTATCATCACATCACATTGACATCGACTGTTGACATCAATGACAACATATCAATGACAATATGTCTAACACTTTTCATAATGATCAAGAGGTTAATGATTTGCAGAGTGATAAACATATTGTAGATACTTTTGACATTGTATCAAATGTATCTATTGTTTTAAGTTTTCATGAAGATCAAATGGTTTCCTTTGAATATTCAAATGATAATGAGCATATCAATATATCATCATGTGATGGTTTTGGATCTATAGAAAATATTAAACAACGTATGATTAACATTGATATTAGTGACGGCAGCTCACAACAACTTTCAATTTTGCATATAGAGGAGATTGGCATCAATTATAAAACTAGGCATGTGCAGAAGAATTTTAGTTTTCAATTGGAACAACATCAGGAAGATGTATTTATTTATGGATTTATTGATCCTATTGTTGATTATCTGGATTCTTTGAGAAGAACAGATGTCAAATCATTCTTTTCAAATGAAGGTTGGTTCTGCTGTCTTTTCAAACTAGAATTTAATATGCCATGGGTTCCTTCATTTTTACGATCCAAATCAATAGTTTTACTAGTTAATCACTTTCTTGTATGGCTTCATTGGAAGCATGATTTCACTTGATCGATAAGAAAAATAGTTGGTTAGAGTGGGAGTAATATGAATAAATCTCGGTTCTCGAGCATTTTGGTTTGCAGTGATTTTGTTTTCACTTTGTGAATATTCTCAGTTTTCAATAAGGAGTGGAGGTGCTCTCAGAAATATAGGTTGGTTTCACAAATGACTCCATATCCCAATGGATAAGGCATTGGAACTGCATGTTCTTGGCAGCTCACAGGGACGATGCTACCCCCTGTGGGGCCAAATGTTAACACATAGAATTTTAGGGGTCAAAAAGTCATTTCAATCTTTGTTTTTGAGTCATAGGTTTTTATAGTTTTTATGATTTCTTTCTATAGTCTTTTTTCAATTTTTGATTTAAATAAACCAAGTTAGTTTGGCCTTGGTCTAGGGTATTTGGGTTATTTATTTGTTATCATGACAAGGAGTGATAAACCCTCATGAGTCACATCTTTTAAAATCCTTATTATCACCTTGACATGTCACCTCCATGAATGTATGAAAGATCTCTAGCTATCACCTTTTATCTATTCAGCTGTCAAGTCAATTTTAATTTGAGTGTTTCCAACTCACTATGCGAGTTCACAACGTACTCAAGTGCTCCATTCATTCATTTCCATCATTAAATTTTTGTCATGCTAAGGGATTTCATTGTTTTCAGAGCCTATTTTTAACATATTTTTAGGGATCGGGTCTTTGGACATCCTAATAGTCTCCTTGAAGCATGCAAATCTTGTTTGAATAAGGCACTGTGAATTGGTAGACAGGCGCTGCAAACTCATTTCATGTAGCAGAGTCTTCTAAATATTTGATCATAACTTTTGAATGACGATGTGGGGTTTTCTAATTTTTTTTGTGGAGGAGCATAATATTGGCATTGATATGCTGACCAAAATTTAGCCCAACCCAGTTTGAAATTTGAGAGATAAAATCAAAACACTAGTGCACTGCGAAATGACATTGCAGATTGGCTGAAGAGGAGCATTGGAGGTTGGATAGTTTGCAAACACTTCTGTTCAAATTCAAATATTTCATAATCAAGCCTAGATCCCCCTGGTACTCCATGAGAGGGTTTATCATGTTTGAGGGTTGAGAAAGGGGTTTTGGATGGTTTTCATATTGGTGCTGCGAATTGTGCTACAAGCCCTCTGTTCTAGGATTGCTAAAACTTTCATCTTTTGCATCCTTTCAAATTTATCTTTCAAAGAGTGAATCTACACCCCTTTCACACTTGAAATATGTGGTTGATGAGATGTAAACTAGGTTTTAAGATTGCACATGATGTTAACTGATATTTGCATATATAAAAACCCTGTTTTGACAGAGAGTTCACCTTCACACACCAATTGTCATAACAAATGACAAAAAGAAACCAAGAAATGATTATACATGTTGGCCAAGGCTGCTACTAGGAGGAGCTCTAGAATCAAGAAATAAATGTGTTCAGCCTTTAGATCCTACACCAATTTTTGTCAAGTTCTTGTTTTATACCTTTGACATATTTTTGGGTGATTACTATGTTTTTCCAACCATGATTATCAGTTTGGGTGCTTTCCTTTAGTCAAGATCATCAAGATGATGAAGTTTACAACATTCTTGGGAAACCTAATAGAGTTTTGAAATGATAAAACATTGGAAAAAATGAAACGGGATGCTACATGAGAGTTCGCAGCACCCGAAGTCACCGGCGCTGTGAGTTGGTATTTATGACATTTTTTAAAGAATTTAACACACAACATAGGAGTTTTTTTCTTATAAATTTTGAATGGCAATCTGGTTTCCTCTGAAATTTGGTGTGGAGGTAAAACATGGTGGTTTTTACATTCTAACAAAAATTCATTCTGACCCACTTCGTATTTTTGGAGAAAACCCAAAAACATCACCTACAGGAAAGTTCGCAGTGCATGCCGTCACAGGCACAACGAACTCTAACAGTTCGACAAATTCGAGCTATGGGAAGGTTTCCAGCTATGAAGGAAGGGTCGAATGGTCTCCCAATATTTAGTTGGACATGAGGGACATGTGTTCCATCTTCATATCAAACATCATGACATGTTTCAAGAGGCATTTATCACAACAAGAAAGATCCTAGAAAATAGGAATTTGTTAGGTTTTTGTTGGAATATTTTGTAACAAGACTCCTAAATGTAGGAGGATCCTATGTAACTCCTTGGTTTCGAACTCCTTTTGGTAGAGAGATATCATTCACTATAAATGAAAGGTTTTTTTTATGATAAAAGGGTTGGATTCATGATCCAAGAGAGGAGAGAGCCGCAGGGGAAGTGTTTTTGTGTGTGACTGTAAGCCTGATGGCATGTTATTGTTAATACATTTCTGCCATTAAGGATTCATGAGAGTTGTCTTATCAACATGTTTTCTTTGTCTTTATTTCTCTTTCATTTCACTTGAATACAATTGCAGACTATGAAGATCATGGTGGCCCGTGATTAGGAGATTCATGAGTTGCAAAGGATTTGCAGTGATTGCCTTTTAATTATTGTTTTGTTCAAGTATTCTTCAGTCCATTCGACATAGAGGATATCTGTTTTGTGAACATTCTGCTTTATGTTTTTTCCTCTCCATTCTTCTACCTGATAGTATATAAGCTTTGTATTATGTGTAACTCAAATGCCTTCAATCTGCAGGATGTTATGACTCCATGCCCAATGGAATGCCTCTGTAGACAGTTTTATGCCCTTTTTCTTTATCTTTATTACTGATCCACCAACCATAAACTTGATTTTATTATCTATAAATTCTGATGGTTGTTGGGCTTGCACTCATGACAGTCTGAGTGTGACTCTCAGTGCTAACAACTTATTTTCTTCAAGTTAATGAAATTTCGAATACTGTAAGAGGACTAGGAGAAAAGATTGAAAATTCAGTTATTGTGCAAAAGATACTGAGATCTCTCCCAATGAGATTTGAACCTAAAATATTAGATATAGAAGAAAGACAAGATTTGGATACATTGAGCATGGATGAATTAAATGGAATACTTACTTCATATGAAATGAGAACACAACATGAAAATCCATTCAGAAGGGAAGCAACTTTCAAAGCCTCCAAGAAGACAAGAAAAAACAAGCCAAGTTAAAAACCCATCTCCAACAATAGTGATGATTAAGAAAATGAAGAAGCAATCAACTTTGTGAGAAATCTAAAAAGTGGAACTGACAAGTAAAAAGGTGAGCTTCCTTTCAAATGTTTTAATTATGGTAAAATTGACCATTTTGCTTCCAAATGTCCTTATGCAAGGGGTTCAGATAGTGATGAAGAAGAAGTTCCTAGGAAAGAAAATAAATATCATAAGAGAGATAAGGAAAGAAATAAAGGAAGATTTTTGAAAACGAAAAGCTTTTATTCAAAAGACAATAGTTCCTCATCCAATGAAGGTGACGATAGTGATAGAGACTCAAGAAGAGTACTCTTCATGGTGTTAGAAACTCAAGAAGAAACTACCAAAAATAATGAAGGAGACTATGAATAAGAAGGAGAAGTGAATCTTGAGGCAGAATTGATCATTTACTTAATTGATCTAAGAATAACAAGGAAGAAAAATAAGTCTCTCAAAGAATAGTTAATTAAACTGAAGGAAGGCTTTAAAAACCCTAGATTGTTTTTTGAAGAAGCCAAGTAGACTATCATTGATCTAAGGATTCAGTTGGAAGAAGCCAAAGTGATTGAAGAAACAATCAAGAGACAAATGGAAGAAAAAAAGAAAATAACATAGAATCTGGAAGCTGAAATAGTCTCACTAAGAAAAGAACTACAAAAGAAGGACATCCAACTAAATTTTGGCAATAACACCAAAATACTGGATGAAACCATATGCAATAAAAACCCATTCTATGACAAGTTTGGACTTGGATACAAAAAAAATAATATTGATGAGGGTTCAAGCTCTATGATGTCAGGAAATGAAGAAGAGAAAAGAAGTTATGCATATACTATCAAGGGTTCCATCAAGAAATAAAAATGCAAGCCTCTAAAGGAGGACACACAAAAAACATAAATAAAGAAGAATCAAGAAGAAAATTGGGCATTAAGAGGAACATGGAATCTAAAACCAACAATGAAGAAGACCCAATAAGAAGATCATGATTTTAGAAGAATAACACCAACTAGAAGACCACCCACACCTAGGTACCAAAATATTTTTCTTGTCGTGTGTCATTCTTGCAATAATTTTGGACATAAAGCCATAAATTGTAGAGCCTATGCAAATAGTAGAAACATATAGAAAAAAAGTATCTATGCAAATCCCAAGAATCATTATGAAGGAAATTATCCCAAAAATCCTCATGAGGCGTTTGACAAAAAATATAATAGTTTTGGTGCTCTAGGTTACAAAATTGAATGCTACAAATGTAACAATTTTAGACACAACCATAAATTGCATGTGTGATTTGATAGTTTCTTCAAGGGAAACTAGGCATGTTCATTTCAATCATATAAGGGAACAACATAGAACTTGGAAAAGGAAGCAATAATATTTGAAGGTTGAGGAATGTGGGTTTCCTTTACAAGCGTAAAATAGAAGAAGCCATTGGTATATTGACAATGAATTCTCAAAGCATATGAATGGAGACGAAAACAAATTTTTAACGTAAAAGAAAGAAAAAGAGGAGTTTTCTATGTTTGACAATGATAACTCGACCAAAATTGTAGGAAAAGGCACAATTAGTCTTGGAAACAAAGATGTTGTGGCATAAAATGTCCTACTTGTTGAAAATATGAAGCATAATTTTCCTAATGTGAGATAAATGTGTGATCATGGATACACACTTATATTCAATTCAAAGAATGTGAAATAAGGAAAGAAGGATCATGCAGACTAGTGGAAACAATGACAATGACTCCAAACAACATATACATCTTGAATGAGATTGAAGAAGAAATGTGTTGTTTGGGAAACTAAGATGAAAGTTTGATTTGGCATAGGAGAATGGACCATATAAACTTTGATAATCTTTTCAAGATAAAAAAGAAGCAAGATATAAGAGAAATTCTAGAAATTACAAAGCCAGCAAATACTATGTGAAAGCATTGTTAGCATGGAAAACAAACAAAAGTTGAATTCAAGACAAAGGAATACTCTACGACAAAACCATTGGAGATTGTACGCACTGATTTATGTGGGCCCATGAGAAAAAAAGTACTGGATGGTGAACAATACTTCATGCTACTCATCGATGAATACACTAGAATGAATTGGGTTTGCTTCCTCAAGAAAAGGTCATAAGAATTTGAATGTTTAGATAATGAAATCAAATGCTTGAGATTAGATAATGGAGGTGAGTTTTCTTCAAATGAATTCAGGGATTTCTATGGAGAATAGGGAATAAAAAGACAATTCTCAACAGCTAGAACACTTCAACAAAATGGAGTTGCTGAAAGGAAAAACATAACTATACAATAAATGGCCGTAACCAGGTTGAATGACTCCAGGCTAAGTGATATCTTTTGGGGACAAGCAGTGCATATAGTTGTTCATATCCTGAAGACAGGATTGATCATAAGTAATAATGATAAGACTCCATATGGTTTATGGAAAGGAAGACTGATCAATGTCAATAAATTTAGGGTGTTTGGAAGAAAGTGTTACATAAAAAGGGAAGACAAGAAGATTGGAAAATTTGACTCCCGGGTGGATGAAGGCCTATTTGTTTCGAAATCGTGCAAAAGAAAAGTGTATAAGTGCTACAATATAAAACTCAACAAAATAGTGGAAATAATCAATGTAAAGTTTGTTGAAATAGACTTGGTGAAGACTAGGAAGGAAATCATAAATTCAAACATCTTTGAAGAACATGAAAATGAAGAACTAAAGAAAGAAGAAGAGGAAGAAGAAGAAGAAAAAAAAGAAGAAAAGCAACGAGAAGCAGAACAAGAATAAAACAACCAAAAATATTTCCAGACACCTTCTAGGAAACCTAACTGTTGGGTTCAGAATAATCATCCACCAGAACAAATCATTGGTGATGGAAGTGTCAGAGTATAAACTAGAAGAAGAAGGAAAGCACAGATACCTGAACAAGGGAATTTTTCATTACTATCCGCAGTTGAACCAAGTAACTTTGAGGAATCCATAAATGAAGAACATTGGATCAAGGCTATGGAAGAAGAAATAAATCAAATAGAGAAGAATGAGACATGGGAACTAGTTCCAAGACCAAATGACAAAAATATGTTTGGGACAAAATGGGTCTTCAGAAACAAGCTAAACAAAGATGGAAAGGTAACCAGAAACAAAGAAAGACTAGTGTGCAAAGGATATGCTCAAGTTGAAGGAATAGATTTTGAAGAAACCTTTGCTCCCATGGATAGAATGGAAGCAATCGAAATGTTATTAGCTTATGCATGCTCCAAAAGGATCAAAGTGTATTAGATGGACCTAAAATCATCTTTTCTAAATGGAGAATTAGAAGAAGATGTTGGCATGTTTTACAGGAAAGTGTGTGCTTGTCATTAATGTCAAGAACAACATCGTCGATGTTTTACAGGAAAAGCATAAGCTCAGGAAGAGAAGCAAACAATATGCAGAAACAAGAAATCTCATAAGAGATAGCAGTTTCCAGAATTGCAGACGAGGTCCAAGAGACAGACTCACAGGAGGAGCAAAGGTCGAGACCCATGAACACTTAGAAAATATTCTAAGTCGGAGAGATCAGAAGCTCGGGAGGAAGAGAGACAGTGGTCGTTGGATCACCGAGCCAAAAGACCAGCAACCATTAGATCCAATGGATTTGCGAGGAGGTTATGGTTTGGGGAATCTCACTTCAAATCAATTGGCAACTTGAAAGTTGAATTACCTGAAGCCCGAAATCCAAAATGAATGTGGACCATCGGATCTGGAGAAAATGTGATGATCGTCGGATTGAATTAATGGAAGGACAGGATAATAAAGGGATGAGATCTGAGATCACGATCACCCGAATATTCATCGACCGTCGGATCAAATTAATTGAAGGGTAATTTAAATGAGGCTAATGAGTTGAGAATTTGATTATCCGAATACCCGTCAGCCGTCAGATCAAACATGAATTTCCGTCAGCCATTGGATCATTCTAAGTGGAAGGACAGGATAAGATAGAAGAGCTACATCACAAACAGATTGGGTCGTTGATATAAGATCCTGATCCAACAAATGTCATTCATTTCGGGTATAAATATGTGAGGAGGTTACTCTCCGAAAAAAATATCACTTCAAGAATTCAGTGTGAGATTTGAAATTCTCGAAGTCTGGAGACCCAAAGAGCCGAAATGAATCCTTGACCGTTGGATCGTCTGAAGAATATCGCAGTCGTCATATCATTATAAAGTGGAAGGAAAAGATAATTTGGGTAAAGGGTGCGCTAATCTCAGCGGCCGAGAATCGGGGACTCAGATCTACGGTTGACAAGGCATATTGGACCCCCCCAAGATTTCTTCCTTTAACCGTTGGGGGGGGGGGGGGGGGGGTCCGAGTTGGTAGTATTTTCCTTGTGGGACCCTCATACATATCAAATTTCTATTAACTCGGACCCCCCTTGATCTTTACCACTTACCGCCTGACCCCCCCTCCGAGTAAACCACCAAAACACTCATAAATACCACCTCTGCGCTCTGACGTCACACTCCACTACCTGCTACACGTCACACTCCACTACTGCGCTCTGCCTCCACATTCCACTACACTGCCTACACATCTCACCCACATCAGCAGACCACATCAGCAAGGACATGTGGAAGACCATGTTAGCAAGAACACAAGTCATCCGATCTGAAAGATCACTTCGGGTGTATTCTCAACCGTTGATCATATTACAGTGGAAGGATAGTGTAAGTTTGAGAAGTTGAAATTTCGAAGTTCTGAAGGGAGAAATTCCGACAACCGTCCATATCAATTTTTGATTAAGTCCTAGCCGTCGTATTGAACAATGAAAGGATGAGTGTAAGGATCCATTGATTTATTTCCATGAAATAAACCGTCTGATCTGATCCGTTTGTTTCAGGATCACCGTCAAGATCGTAGGATCAACGGTCTCATCGCATTGCGGGGCCATAACATGCTCGGGTCTTAATTTTTCATGAGCGAGCCGCAATTGAAACCACAGTTTTATAGAAAGGATGCATGGGGGCTCGTAGTGAATTGCAGGGTGAAAAGAGGGTTGGCCTCAAACCGCCTATGGACGTGCCCACAATCACGTGGTCACATGAAGTTCATAGCCCAAGGTCATATCGTGAAAAGGAAATAGCGCTCACTAGACCGAGATCGGGAAGCACCTTTTGAATTGCTGATTGGGTCACCACGAGTGGTCACATGAAGGAAGGGGATTATAAGCCAAAGAATCCAAATATGACTGGCTGTAACTGATAGAGAAGACGAAGAGTTTTGACTGCCATAGAACCCAAGGAATCTCAGGATAATACCCACTGATGATGAAAACACTGAGCATAACCGCCAGAGAATTTGAAGAGTTTCAGGGTGATCGCCAGAGGAACTGAAGAGTCTCAAGGTAACTACCGATAGGATGAAGAATCATCATAGAGATAATTGAAAGATGGAAAAGCATCGAAGACGATAACTGCCAGAGAAGCCAAAGAATCTCAGGATAGCGACCATTGATGAATAACAAACTCAGCATGATCGCTAGAGAGAACGAAGAGTTAGGTGTATGATCTGGTAGAGGACTTGCCATGATAAATATACGCAGAACATAGAAGAGATGGTTTCTTCTGTTGAGAGTTATTCATGCGGGTGAAAGCATGTTGTGTGGAGCAGCTTAAATGCACAGAAGAGGCATAGCGCATAGAATGGAAATAATACACAGAGCATAAAGTGCATAAGAAAGATATAGAAAAAAGATGCATATCTGAGAGAGAGTGAGTAAGCCGAGTTGCACATGTAGAGAAAGAAATTCAGGACATATGTTGGGTATAACAATACTAGGGCTTTCATTCCTTATCCAACAATGAAGAATTTTTCCCAACAACATTATCTTGGCTCAAGGGGAAAATGGGTGTCAAAGATACAATAATATGATCTAGAGATAAATCCAACAAATATAATCAAAGGCCAAGGATTGACCAAGATGTTGACTGATAGTAACGAAGAGGTTATTGTGATAGGAGAAAGGGAGAATATCAAAGTTTTTGTAAGTGAGATTGAGGAAGAGGAATGGTATTCTGACATCATTTATTATTTGAAGAATATTAAGTGCCCTGATCAATTAATGGATCACAAGAGAAGATCTCTAAGATTCAAGGCCATGAAGTATTGTTTGATCCAAGATGGTATTGGATGGATAAATCATGATGGAGTGATTCTCAGATGTGTGAATAAAGAAGAAGCAGATAAGTTGATTTCATAGCTTCATTCAGGATATTGTGGGGGTAATTTTGCTACCCACACATCTCATAAAATCCCGAGGGAAATTTACTATTGGCCCATTATCTTTTCCAAGACACACCGACATGTCATATCTTGTCAACCATGTCATTTTTTCTAGGAAAATGATGACTACCTTTCCTCCCTTTGAAGTCGATGGTGGTTGAAGCATGTTTTCAACAGTGGGGGTTGGATTTTATTGCTAAATTTAAGGACAACTCCAGTAATGGATATCGATGGGTTTTAACTACTATAGATTATTTCACTCGATGGGTGGAATCCATCCCAACAAGGAGGGAAACAAAATAAGTGGTAATGAACTTCCTCGAAGAAAGAATAATTACAAGGTTTGGAATTCCAGCCAAGATTACTACTGATAATGCCAAGGATTTCAATTTAGAATCATTGAACAAGTTTTGTTTCAAGTATGGTATCATTCTGTCACACTCCTCAAACTATTACCCTCAAGGAAATGGGCTAGTATATTCCATAAATAAGAATATCATGAACATCGTAAGAAACATAGTTGGAGATAACAAAAGGGGTTGGGATGGAAAGATTAAAATGATCTTTCGTCGAATCGCACGACAACCAAGACTTCCACTAGAAAAACCCCATTTGAATTAGTTTATGGGATGGAATCAAGGTAACCTCTAAATATCTAGATTCTAGCTTTGCAGATAGCTCAACATTTCTCTATAGATAAAAAATCATTACAAGGAAGGATTGATCAACTCATGGAGTTGGATGAGTCTAGAAGAATGGATTTTGAACAAATGGAAAGGAATAAAGAAAAATTTAAAGGAAATTTTGATTGCAAATCAAGACAAAGGGATTTTAAGGAAGGAGATTTTGTCCTAATGTGGGACAAGAGAAGGGAGAATCCATGGATGCATTAGAAGTTTGATAGTTTGTGTCTAGGACCTTACCAAATCAAGGAAAGATCTAGAGTTGACTCTTTTTACTTAGACATTGTTGAGGGAGACAGATTATATTACTAGTCAATGGGTCTCTCCTCAAGCTTTATTTCTCTGAAGAGATCTGATCTCCATGGGCCTTGGGCCCCATGTAAGTAGGTAGGTTATTTGTATTTTGCATTACATTTTCATGTGCACGGTAGTGTAGTTGCATTTGCATATATTTATTTTTTCTTTCCCTACATTATTGCATAGTAGTTATGATGCATTTGCTTGATTCATTGCATGTTAGTTGGATGTTTTTGAAAAAATGCAAAATTTTCTTTTTAAAGAATAATTGTCAATTTTGGTATTTTTGAAGTTTTTATTATATGAACAAAGGGTGAGAAAACCACCCCTAGATGCTATAATATCTTTCTTGAGTATGTGTAGACACATGTCTTACCACGATATGTTGAGATTCTCATGTGCTTTACGGTGAGCACATATCCCCATGTAGGAGTGAGATGTTACCTCCCCAGGCTAGGGGTAACTAAGGATATGATGTCTCGAGGCCCATAGGTAGAAGACATGGAGTGTTGAGAGTCAGATGACCAACTGATCCCACATTAAAGACAAATCCCCTCCTCTCCACCACACATCACCATTCATATTCAACAACATAGTAGTGTCCGCCACACCAGCCTGGCCCGGTAAGGACAATAGGTCTTGCTTCATGAGGTAACAAGTTTGGTCTCGTGGTAAGTATCATTTTAATAATTGAGGCATCTGAGCATGTTGAAAAGGGTCCTTTCTTGATTATATAAAGTTTTATTGGAAATTATACCTTTTTCCTTATTTCACCTTAGTGGTTGACATGGTTTTCTAGTAAGTGGGTCACCATCGAGGAAAGGGTTACTATTGGGGGGTCTCTTTGAAGGGTCATCGTGCCATTCCCGCACATACTTACCACTTTTCACAACTCTTCCCCTCCACTTCCTCATGTTTTGGGTTTTTGGGTTCATTGACCCCAAGAAGGGGTTGTACCTCATTTCATGGGAAGAAGGGGCTAAAGGCCCAAAGGTGTTGTAGATGTAAAAAAGTCAAAACCCATAAATAATCCTTCTATATTCTCACCCTAAGGTCCTGAGACCAATGAAATGCTTCTCCATAAAAATGAAGGACCATTAAAAAAATAATAATAATAAATATCTTGCTTGATGGGGGAATGCATTTACGATATCTTTTAATTTGCATTGCATATGGAACTCAATGTGTTCCTAACTTCAAGTGGAATTGTGATGCTCTTTAATTCCCATTGTGCATAACACTCAATGTTGATGCAGGAGCGTATGACAGTAAAATCGAGAATTCACCACATGGGTCAATAAAATTTTACCAAGGGAGTTGGTTCCCTAATTTTTTCATTTATTTGTAATAGTTAGAATGCTATCTTTAGAAGGTATTGAAGACTTTATGGTTTGAAAAGTGTGAGTGTTTTCCTATGTAATAGAAAAAAAAATTACTAAATTAAGGGATTCATCAAAATCCTTAGAGTATTTTTAGGCATTTGTTAGAGTTCTGAGAGATCTAGCTCTCATTTTCATGTAACAGGAGTATGTGTGTGAGAGGTTAGACAGGGGAACGACATATGAGATACAGAGGTAATAAGGAAAGTAGAAAAATGTTGGATAGATAGGGTGCAACAGAGAATTGTGTAAAAGTGATTTGTGTGTTGTATGTTTAAGGTCTGAGTGACTGAAAGAACCAGTGTAATTCTGATATGTTTTAATTGAGATCTCCAGTTTTGTGTGTGTTAATTTGTTGCTATATGTCTTTGAATCTATTCAATATCTTGTTTCTTAGAGAATTTAAATGTATGCATTTGCAAGAAAGACCACGTGCATTTAATTACAACCTAGTTCTAAAACTATGTTTAAAAATATTTCCCGAGTGTTTATCTTCACAGGAATAAACATTCATGATTTGATGCAGTGGAATCACCTCTTAAATATCTACGACACATCGGTATTGTTTGTTGAATTCTATGTGGAGTTGTTTGTGACAGATAAGAGTTGTTTGTGACACATTGGTATTATTTACTGAGTTTCGCGCACATATTTATCTGTGACATATCTCGTCGGTATTTTTGATTGATGTTTCTACACAAAGATATATCTGTGGAGTGGTGTTTCTGTGCAGATTTATCTATGATAGAGCGCAATCCAACGTTGCAGGAAAAGGAAATTTTAGCGCACGTTGTGTTGATCCAAGGCTAGATAAGCAGTCAGAATGTTAGTTACTAACACAGTATTAAAAACTCTATGATCATGGGTTGATTTTTGGTGGTTAACACCATCATTTTTGGTATCATAGCTTACAGAGTAAGTGTGCTCATGAAGAAAGAGAAGATGCCACCCTGAAGAAGAGGTTGAGGCATACCAATTGCAGCTGCAAAATTGCAACAAGAGGTGAGAGAACTTCAAGCAAGGATGGAAGACATGGAGACTTCCATGAAGAGAGATCCTGACACATGAGATGTCAGTGAAAGTGAAGAAGATACAACCTCTGAGGAAGAAGAAGAAGAAGAAGAAGAAGAAGAAACAATAGAAGAAAAGTTGATAAGGGTGGTGACAAAGGTTGGAGCCAGACCAAAGGTAGAGGTACCAATATATGAAGGCAATTTAAATGTTGAAGAATTGATTGACTGAATTAATGCTCTGGATAAGTATTTTGATTATGAATATATAGATGAAGAGAATAAGGTAAAATATGCAATGACAAGGTTGAAAGGTCATGCAATACTATGGTGGGATGAATTGCAAGCTAATGGGATACAAAAAGGGAAAAGCAAGATCAGGAATTGGAACATAATGATTGCTAAATTTAAAATCAAGTTGGTCATATTGAAGAAGATGTTGAAAAGGTTTCTAAGTATATTAATGGCTTGAGGTATGATATAGAAAATAAAATTAACATTTTGTTCTTGAAGATAGTTGAAGATTCCTACCAATAAGTTTTGAAGGCAGGGGAGAAGCTAGCTAGAAAACAAATCCAGAAAGTCATAGGAAGAGTTTCAATTAGAAGGAAAGGACAATCTAGTGGAAGAGGAAGATTTCAGACTCCGGGAGATGAAGGAGGAATCCCAAGCTCAAGTAGTCGGCCATTAAGAGGCATAATATTTTTCTCCAGAGGCATAGGTAGAGGAGTCAGAGAAATCATATGTTACACATTTGGAAATATTGGGCATATGTCATGGGACTGTACGAAAAATAAATTAGCAGGTCAAACAAATGAAAATGTTGCAGAAGCCAAGGAAGAGAATTTGAATACATACACAGAAGAAGAATTTCCTAAGGTAGGAGAATCATTGTTGATGAAGATATTTCTTCTCAAGTCAGAGAAGGAAGCTAAGGAACCAACCCAGAGGAAGAGTTTATTTAGAACTGTATGCAAGTAAAGAGGAAAGTGTTGTAAGGTTGTCATAGATAGTGGTAGCATACAAACTTTAGTTTCCAATGAGATGGTAGAGAAGCTGGGATTGAAGAGGAAAACATATCCCACTCCCTACAAATTGGCATGGTTGCAAAAGGGACATCAAGTTTTTTTGAATGAGAAGTGTAAGGTGGAAATTCAAATTGGTATCTACAAGGATGGGATATTATGTGAAATAATGCCTACGGATGTCTACCATCTTTTGTTGGGACGGCCATGAAAATATGATAGAAAATCCATTCATGATGGTAAGAAGAACAACTATTATCTTGAAAAGGATGGGAAAAATCATGTATTATTGCCTTTGTGGGATGAAGGAGCCAAAGAAGAAGTTGGTCCAAGTGTATTGTTGATAAGTGGAAAATATTTGTTGCAAGAAGTTTAGAAGGAAGAAGAGGTACATTTTTCCTTAATTGGTAAGCCAAAGGTAATACTCACTAGTACAAATATGGATGATTTACCTGCAAAAGTTAAAGTTATGCTTGATGAATTTGATGATATTATAGAGGATGACTTACCAAATGCTTTACCTCATGTGAGGAGTGTTAGCCATCATATTGACTTGATACATGTAGAAAGTTTTCCTAATAAAGCAACCTACATAATTGTTACCCATGATTTTGGTTATCATGATGATGTATTGATGATGGTGTACTCAGGCTCTTCATAGGAACTTTCTCCTGAGAAAAGTTACTTTCTTCTCTTTCCAGAAATATCATTTTTGAAGGAGGTTCGCAGGCTGCT